>MU224010.1:728233-751764 GCA_018584345.1 Thuja plicata
AACAACAAATGACACCAATCCCCCAAAGAGAGAAAGTATTGCCAAAAGTTGAAGCCCAAACCAAGTTGACCAATGAGATAAAAACAAATCCTTCCCTACCTACAAGGGGATCTATCGTCAAGAAGAGTTTCGCATGTAAAACAAGTGAATGAAGCCCACTCTCTCAAGATCACCACAAATAGTGTTCATAAGGCCTAATTACTATGCAAAACATATATGCAAGAAAGCAAATCTAGGTCCATTTTTAGAGCACCAATTGGAAATGTGATCTATGAAAGCAAGAAACACTCAAGCTAGACACATGAGATGTTCATTTTATTTTCAAAATCCAATTTTATAGAGATGCAACAAAATACCTCAGATCCAAAGCAACGTGAATTATTTTTTTGTTTATCCAAGCAAGTCCAAGCAATCCTCACGAATTCTCCAACAAGCAAGACAAACAAATAAGATATGCAATGTATATTCAACTTATGCAAACCCTAGGGTTAGATCTAAAAATCAATTGTTAGGAGAAATAATAGCCAGCAAATAATCTAAATGACAACTCACATCATGCATTGAACCATGTGAAAAATAAGTGCAAGTTAATCATTAAATACCCTTTTTTTAATTTTGATTTTTGACCTAGTCAACAAGATTGGACCTATATGGCATGAATTCGGATCCTAAATCCTAAATATAGAAAAGAGACCCCTATTAAAAAATAGAGAGCTTTCCAAAATTTTTAGAATTTTAAAAATATCTTTTCATTTGTGCCCTTGGAAGCCATTTTCCCAAAATAGACCAGTTTTCATAAATCGACCAAATGAGTTATGATATTGAATCCAAATTTAAAAATCAAAGAATAGAGGCCATGTATAGTTTAAATAACTTTCCTCAAATGTAAAAATTTCCAAAAAAATTGTTGATTTGCGCCGAAAATTAAGGTTTTATGAAAAATAAAGAAAAAATTATAAAACATTCAAAATACCTCCAAAAATTCTAAATTTTTTACTCGAGTTTCTCTGATATGTCACCAACCTATAAACAAAATTTCAGACTGAAAATCCAAGCCGTTTGGGAGATATGATCAAATCTTTGAAAATATAGGGTTTTCATCTCCAAGCAAATCTGCACGAGGGTTAGGCTTGAAAAAATTCAATAAAATAACCATGTAAAGATTGAAGAATCTTATAAAATGAAGGAAAATCAGGAGCATCATGCCCCATGGTGGGTGCCAAAAATGTGTGATAAAAATGTGTCACACTTCTATGAATCATTCCATCCAAGGTTGCTCAAGAATGAGGCCTCAAATATCGATCCATAGCTCTCTAGTCATGGAGTGCAAAGGTGTGAAATGGAGGCCCTCAGATTGACCTAGTTAGTGCCCATGTAAGTACACCATGAAATGAGAGATTCAATGCATGAAAATGAGATCTACTAGATATGATAACAATGCATGAAAATAAATTAATCTAAATGATAACAATGCATGATTAATCTATGAAAGGAAATATAAATGCAAGTTTAATCTATGAAAAGAAACATGAATCTAATCTACATGAATAGCCATGGATGCAAGAAGAAGAAGACAAGAAGAGAGAAGTTGCAATATCTAAGCTCAAGTGCTCAAATCCTCCTCCAAACCCGCAGCATAACAATACTATGAAAAAAGATGTATATGAATGATTGATGATTGATTGATGATTATCAAATGAGAAGGAGAGATTCCCTTATATAGGAAAGTGAATGGTTGAGATTAAGAGGCAAAAAGAATTGATCAATGGTTGAGATTAAGAGGTAAAAACCCACCACTTAGGAAGATGTGATGAAAAAGGGATTTTATTTAATTTATTTCCTTTTTCAACAAATAAAGTGCTTTAAGTGGGGATTTATATTTATTTAATTAAAAGAGGGGTTTCCTTTATAATTAAATAAATTAGAAGATTTTTATTTAATTAAATGGGGGAAATTAAATTTAATTAAATAAGAGGAATTTAATTAAAAGGGAGATTAAATCTTTTAATTAAATAAGAGGAATTTTATTTAATTAAAAGGAAAATTAAATCTTTTAATTAGATATAAATGATCAAACCTTAGGAAATATTGAAATAATTGAATAATTGAATTAATTACAATTTGATCAAGGAAATTGATTTAAATTGAAAATATTGCAAAGCATTGATTCAGGAAATTGATAAATTGATAAAATGATAAATGGGGCCCAAAGTCTAGGCGACCATTTTAGGGTGTATACACTACCTACTAGAAGGAAATCCACTTTACGAGATACAGGGGACCTAGAAACATCATAAAAATTATTTCTAAATAGTTCCAAATGATTCACACATAAGAATGCATCCTCTAGAGTTGGAAATCTATGTAATGTGTAGATAAACTATACAGCACATAAACAATTGGACCAAAAATATAATTGAATGAAAAAAATTCAATGTAAATTTTCACATGTTGCATGAGGAATACCACAACAAGTTAACTCAACTTCCAACACAAGTGTAGACTAAAATAATTTGGCCCAAACATGAGAACGAACTCAGTTGGCCCTAACACTACAAAAAACCATACTATAGAGAAACCGAACATCATAACTATCTTTATAGAGAAAAGCACCAGCTAAAAACTAAATTGAGACAATACAACAGGTTTTTGAGCATGTCCTCCAAACCACAATACTATAAACATCAATACAAAGCATTCTCTAGATCAACGTTAACAAACAAAATAACTACTTACAAACTTCAATTACCATTCACATCAATTGCAATGTCGGGGACCTGAAACCATAAGAATGAAACATCCACATAACATAAAAATTATTTCCATAAATCCATGCTCTCATCACCAAATATAAAGGAAGACAAAGTATTCTCCCAAATACACTTCAAATACTATTTCCTGCATATTTCGTCTTCTAAAAATGTATCAATTTGGAAACATTAAATTCTGACATGGGAGAAACACCAAAGAATATAAGAATATTTGAACACATACTTCCATCAATCTCCTTACATCAGATAGACATCAATGACAACATCAACACATATTTCCAAAGATATTTATAAAAAAAAATAAACCTTTTGTGTGCCCCCCCCGCTTTTTGAAATAATTAGTCACCAGCATTTTAAAAAATAATAGTAGTTTAGAAAGTAGATGAAAATATTTCTAAACTCTTGTTCTTGTTGCATCTTCAAACTTTAAGAGAAAATATTTTCAATTTCTTGTCAATGTTTAAAATTTTCTTGTTTCAAATGAAAAAAAGTGGCATATTAATACTCCCTTTTGGTCCTCTGTCTTGGAGCATTTATCCTCATGCTTCTTGTTTATGGTGCTGAATTAATCTTGCAATTGAGGTTTGGCTACCATCCTTTCATGCTTCTTTTTGAACTCCTAGATTAACATCCTCTCAAATTTATTAATCAATCTTAAGGTATACCAACAATTATTTATATTATTAATATAATAAACTTATTTGAAATTGAGAATTAAAGGTGGGAAACCTTATCTTAAAGGAGAACCAGAAGAACATCAATCGGCATAGAGACAAGAAAGGAAAGTTTGAGCTAAACTTCTTGGGTCCTTATGTTATCATCTCCAAACATAGATGAAGAGAATACAAGCTAGCCACATTGAAATGCCATGGGCTAGATGAGTTGAAGAACATCATGCATCTAAAGTGCTTATGTGTTTAAGCCCATAATATACACCCTTTAAAAATTAAAAAAACAAATGGTGAAAAATATTGAAAAAGAAATAGAAAATAGTAAAGATCTAAATAAAAAATTCTTCTCATGTAAAAAAATCTTTGTGGCACCTTGGGAGAGTGCCATAGAAAAATTCCATAAAAAAATATGTTATCTATGTAGGATTTGAGAATACAAATCCACAGAATGCCAAGAATACCTGCATGCAAATAACCTGTTACAAGAGAGAAGCAGAAAGAGGAAAAAGAAGAACTCAGAAGTTACTCAAAATGTGAGAGCTAAATTATAATCCGAGTTAATGAAAAAATAATTACAAGGCTCAACCTATAAAGGTGAACAAAACCCTAAATCCTAAAAAAGCTAGGTTGCACATTAATAATTAATAAAATAATTAATTATTAATGCACCTAAGAGAAAGCTTAAGCACTAATGAGTAATAACTTAATTAATTAAATCAACATGATTTAATTAATAAGCAAACTAATGATTACTCTAACACCCCCCCTTAAGCTAAGTGTAGGGGGTAAGCTAACCTAGCACAGCTATGAAAGCAGGAAATGGGTCCCGGCAACAAGGCCTGATCAGGTACCCAATACAAGGAAATCTCTGTAAACCAGAGACAAAGAAGAAAACCCAGTGGGAAAAACCCCTCTCCAAAAAGAGATAGAAAAAAGCAGAAAATAAATGGCTTAAGAGAGACTCTCAAGACCATAAGTACAACCAGCCCCCCCATGAGAGAGGGATGAGACACCAAAGTCCCCCCATAATGAAGAAACTCCTGCCACAATGGTAGATGCCTGATGTAGAATCCAAAAGGAGACCCTGAAGCGGCAAATGATATTCCTCCCCTTGGGAAGAAAGGAATCCAAAGGACGATGTCGAAGAAACCCTGTGAAGAGTGATGAACCAATCTGTCTCAGGATGTGTGGCATGATCAGATGCTGAAGAATCTCTCTGTTTGAACTGAAACAAATGATGCCAAATCCAAACTAATGTGGAGTATCCTGAAATGCAACCACAGAATGCACGGATAATGGTGGGAAAATAGTGATAACCTGACTATCAAGGTAGAGGAGATGAATGTCCTCAAAATAATCCTGCAAATCTACAGTATAAGACTCAACAAACAAGAAAGATATGTCTGCAACATAAGAGTCCAAAGTATCTATGTCTAGATGATGTATGATTTTTTGCTGCACAGAATCAGGAGCAACAGGAGATGCTGATGAAGTCTCAGTCTTAAGAGTGGGAACTGTGAGACAAGCCTCTCATCCATCAGAACATGTAAGGGTGTCTAAATACTCAAGCTCCTCTAAAGTATCATGATCAAAGGGTGTATTCTCTCTCCAAGCAATGGGTATGAGATAATCTGAAGCAGGATCCTCTGGGAATGGAGAGAGATTAGGGTCTCCATAGATCTCCCAAAGACGTGTCCAAAGTGGGTGAGGACAATCAATGTTTGATATAGCCAACACAGTGTCATGGTCAACACTAGACACTATAAGTCCTACTATGTGATCTCTAATAATATCCCATGCTAATTTTCCCTTTGAAGTGACTGGTTCAGGTATGAGATCATACAAATAAGGCAAAATATTAAGCCAACTACAATGTGTAAGTATACCCTTTGCCCATGAATCATAATTACCCCGTTCCAGAATAACAACTGAAGGGTGAGTAGAAAAACCCATGATAACTCTTCTAAATGAAAAAAAAACTGATAAATCTGACCTTACTACATTTAGATCAAAACCTGGTCCAAGGAGGGAAGCGGAAGCTGCAACTTTGACACTACAAATAGGTACTCAAATGACCAAATATGCATACAAAACTAGCATCATCATCTCCGGCTCGAAAAGAGCTTTCTGATGATATTTCATTTTTCAAAAATGAACACCGTATACAAAAGATATGGCCAAAACACTGAAGGCTGCCTTTTTTGAAGAAGTGTCAAAACTGTGTGATGGTTTCGTGGATGTCAATTTTAAGCCCGAACATCGACTTGCAAATGATGACATCACTGCCTACACATTCTGCACATTCGTACCTTTTCCAAATGGTACACACCTTTTCTTTCAAAGTTTTTTAAAAAAAAACTTTACAAAAGCTTTTTAGAAACTTTAGAAAAAGGTGTATTTTTTTATTTTTTTGAAAAAAACTTTGTAAAAAAAAAAAATTTGTTTTTTTTCTAATTTTTCTATTTTTTTGAACATTTTTCACCTCAAAACTTGAGCCATACGACCTGGGAGAGGGAAATTTTTTCCCAGAGGCTACTGTGGCCAAAAATGGAAAAATTTATATGAAAATTAACTCTCCAGGGCCTTCTAAGCACGATGGTGGTGTCTGTTTTAGCTCAAAGTGCTCCAAAAATAAGCGTCTCTTCCATAATGAAGAAGAAACCCCAAAAAAGATATGGTTTTTGCCCTCAAATCATAGCTTCACAAACCCCAGACCAGGCAGCAATAGTGTGGCTCTGATACCATGTAGGATTTGAGAAATACAAATCCATAGAATGCCAAGAATACTTGCATGCAAATAACTTGTTACAAGAGAGAAGCAGAAAGAGGAAAAAGAAGAACTCAGAAGTTACTCAAAATGTGAGAGCTAAATTATAATCCAAGTTAATGAAAAAAGAATTACAATGTTCAACCTATAAAGGTGAACAAAACCCTAAAGCCTAAAAAAGCTAGGTTGCACATTAGTAATTAATAAAATAATTAATTATTAATGCACCTAAGAGAAAGCTTAAGCACCAAAGAGTAATAACTTAATTAATTAAATGAACAGATTTAATTAATAAGAAAACTAATGATTACTCTAACAATCTGTAGTAAGATACCACTCTTTTCTAAGAGAATAAATCATTTATTTATCCATCTCATCATATTTACCACTATATAGCCATCAATTTATCCCCATGTATCCCAAGTCATTCGTTCAAGTTCACCATCATCTATTATTATTCGTGTACCACTCTATCCCACTCATCTAATTTTACCCTCTACATTCATGGAATAGTTGTCATATCCTCCTTCATTGCATTTCACACTAAATATTTCTCCATAATATTTTCCCTTCCTATCCCTATGTAGATATCCTTACTTCATTCACTTCTATCCCTCCACTCCTCTCATTTCACTTTTTCTCTACCTATCATTATTTTCCTATATTTTGTGTTTAGCTAGGAGAAGCCCCTCTCTGATGTTTCTTAGGGAATGAATCATGAGTATATACATATTGAAACATGTCCCTCTTATCTTCCTTTGTCATCACATCTCATCCCCTCAATCCAATACACTATTTTTTTCTCATTTTCTCCTTGTTCATAATTAATCGTCCCTCTCTACCACCTTCCCACCCCTAAACCCTTCTCATAGTATCTTCTCAACATCAATCATCTCCCTTTTGATCACCCATCCCCTTTCATCCCCAAATAATTCCACACATCCCTATCTTCAATATTTCACTAGATATAACTGGATTTTTTGAATATTTTTATTTGCTTCTTTATGTTGTCATATATACTTGACTATTTATACACTCCTAATGATCCATACAAGGTACCATCATGGTAACCATATTTTTATTATTATGGTGTACTATGATAACATGTCCACAAAATCACCATGGTAGTTACAACTTGTGTGTTTTGTTTCACTTTCATGCATATGGTGCATTATCATCATGGTCAATTATATCCTTGTACATAATGCTAGTTATACAAAAAATAACCTATATTACTCCTTGCATAACATGTTACTTAACAAAATATTTTGTACATAAATTTTGGATTCTCTTATGTAAAGATTATATGTATCAACTTTTCTGATCACACTCCATGATCTATCATCAGGATGATAAAGTTGTAGAAGGAAATATATTCAATACATAAATTATGTACCATTATCATTATGGACCGTAGAAATCTCATGTCTATGATTAACAAAATTTGTCATTTTCATCATATCTTCACTACCATACCTCTTCTCCATCATTCACCATACCCCTTTTCATCTCCTTCCCTTTTCTCATCCTCCATCTCATCCTTTAACCATGTGCTATTACAATCCTAATCAATCATCTCGGGATATCAAAAACAACATCTTTCATCTTGAGACATTGTCTTTTCAAGAAATCCCCAAGCCCCGTTCAACCTAATGACTCTCTTGAGGGGATTTAAAGTTTAGAGTAATCCCACTAACTCATCTAACACATGTCCATATTAAATATGCATTTTTTAAATTTTGATGTAAACCAAAAGTTGTTTACAAAGATTATTATTAAATGTGGGATTTGAAACATCTTGTAATGTCATTTTGAAATTCAATAGAGGGTCACATGAAAATTGTAACCATTTACCTCAATAAGAAAGGACATATTGTAAATAGTGAATGATCTTAAAATATTTAGATGATATGGTTGGATACAGAGGTTGAAGGCATAGGACTAATAATGTGTGGTTGAAGGATTTATAATATTTGACTTACTTGTCTAACACACAATTTCAATAAAAGAAGTATCCATCATAAATGGTGGAGGATGATAAATTATCACATGATATCATTAGGGTGAGTGTGGAAGATTAATAGTACATTGAGTTGAAGGATTAAGAGTAATTACTTTCTAACTCACTAATTCAAATATTTATCACTTTGAAACCACACTATTACAGAATATATGAGCACATGAAGACAAAGAGAATATTTTAATTGTTTTACATCATCCCATTCACCATCCATATAGATGTCGATATGATATATTGATTTAAAAAAAAAATATAAATCATAGCATCTTTAGAGCAACATCACAAATAATAAGCTATAATATCTTTTATAAATGAGAATTTTGTTTTTTTCTAAAATTTATATTTTTCTTCATAGTAATATAAACATGAAAATTTGGAAAAAAAAAATTAGGACATTTAACGGTCATGCTGCCAGTCATGTAAATGGTTAGATGTTTACTCCCAAGTTCCAACTGACTTATTTAATGAAAAAAATATGGTTGAACTGTTAATCTTACTTCACTCCTTCACTTATTTTAAACTCAGGTAACATACATTAGTCACTCTTAACTCATTATAAAACTGGGATTTGCCTAACGACTTTGTCATTTTCTTTGGTTAACATTAAAAATAAATAATTAAATATTAATTATAATATTTATAAATTAAATAGTTTATATATATTTTTTAAATTTGTTAAAAGATCTTAAATAAAGATAAAAAAAACTTTAAGTTACATAAAAAGCCCAAACCAAACTTTAAGTTTTGTATTGAAATAAACAAATATTACATCAGTCTCAAATGTTTATAACTAGACAAAAAAATATCAAACCATATCAGATATAGTCTAATCTATGAAGTATCTACTACCATAACATATCTAGCTAATCTATCAACAATTAGTATGATTAATTATCTATTAAAGAGGCAGTCATTCTCCATTTTGTGAAATAAGTCTAACTATAAAGAAAACAAAACCTATTCCAAAATCATCTACTAAACAAAACAAAATAAATCCAAATCCATATATTATTGAAGGAAATAAAATTGTAGGACAAATTCAAAAGTTTCTATAAATAAAGAATTTTGATGTGACTGTACTAATTTAATGTAATAGAGGATTCCAATTAGGTTTTTACATTTTCACTATTTTTCCATTTGTGGCTTGGATGGGTCGTGCATTATTTTCATGTTCCTCCAAAAAAAATCGTATTACATAATATTAGCTCTAATAATTTTAGATATTGTTAAAAAATATTTTTAAAAGCTAAATTAAAATTTATAGAACTTGATATTAAAGTATGTTAAATGTGTAAACAATTATTATAAAAGTAAAGTATAATCAAATATAAATAGAAAAATAAATATTTGAATAAAATAAATTTTATAAATGAAATATTTATATATGTTAGATTTTTAGAAGTTACAATCTATATCTTATTTTTCATATTATCTTTTCAATTATGTAAACATAAAACATATTGTCAATTCTAAAAGTATATGAAAAGATACTTACAACATGTATTGCCACGTGCAAAGCTCTCACTTGTTCTCGTGATACAGTCCTCACCTATTTTCATGTTTGGTTTTATGTTATAAATTATCTAAAATTATAAATATAATTTATAATATTCAAATATATTTAACTTTTGAAGAGAAATATATATTTAAAAAGTGTAAGAATGACTCTTTTTTAACAAACAAAAGGGCAACAAACCTTCCAGACAATGTTCCAAGTGACTCCCTCTGTACAAGGTGGAGTGGTGAGAGACTCATTGTAACGATAATACTTCCTACTACCCAGCTTGATGTGCCTAGGATTAACTATACCTAGGGCTTCATCTGGAGGTTTCATATCAGCAATGGATGTACAAGGTGGAGTGGTGAGAGACTCATTGTAACAGTGATAATTCCTACTACCCACCTTGATGTGCCTAGGATTGACTATACCTAGGGCTTCTTCTAGAGGCTTCATATAAGCAATGGAGGTAATTCCATCTATTAACTGTGACAAAATAAAAATGCAACATCATACTTTAATAATGATGTCAATGGCTAAAAAGACTGCCTGATAGCTCTACAACCCCTTCCAAAGTTTTTTCTCTCTTTTTATTATCATTTAGTAAATAATCTAAACCTTCAATTGGATGGTGTGATTCTCTTCTGGGTTATTCTAGACAACACCTATAGATCTAAAATTATTGTATTTAGAAAAACTAAAGTGACTTGTAGAAACAATTAAAAAATATTGTTAAGTATGCTTGTGTTAAGTTACCTATCCAAGAAAGGTGTCATGTCTTCCATAAGTGTAAAGAATTCCAACAACGATAATTTTTCTGTCTTTTGATTCATGTACAAGATGTATTTCTAGAGGATACCTGAGTCAATCCAACAATTTGCTTAATAAACATTTAAATTAATATTAAGATAAAAAATAAATAAAATATTTCATTTACAAACATTATATACATTAAAAACTAATAATATATTACTTCAATATTTTTTAAAATATTTTTAATCATTTTAATAAATTTTTATAGTTTAAAATAAATATACAATCAATACACGCAAAAAATTACCTCACAAACATTGGTCATATCTGAAGAGAAATGATGGTATGATGACTGGGTGAATTGGGTCAAAAAATAGAGAATTAAAGTATTGATTCATCCCCCAAAAAATGATAAAATAAAAGAGACTATGTCATATATGTTTTGTTTGAAATAAAATGAAAAATGAGGATGAGGTCTATATACATTTGTACAATTCATAATAATCAACCATTGCGCCACTAAGACCTAACAGTTCATATATGTTATTTAATTGGTAATGGGAAGAAGTATGCAGAGGGAATTTAAACTAAAATATTAAAAAGACAAAGAAAGTAAAAGTGTAGATGGTGACAAATAATATTAGTTAATGTTAATTATTTCTTTATTTTATCATATATTTAATAAAAAATAAAAAATAAACATTTGCTGTATATAATTTCTTGTGGTTTTGATTATTTATCTAGTAATATCTAGTAAGATATTTTATAAAATATATAATAATGATATATCTGAATTTTAGTTGTGTTAATTTTTTCTTCATTAATATCTGGGATCATTCTTAACGATTTATGATTCATCAATATGATGAACTAAAGAAGAAAACCAATCAAAACATACCTAGTCAAAACTAAAAACTATCATATACAACATTGAAAAATCATAAATCTAGTGAAGGGGAAATGCCTAAACAACAAACTTAAAAGCAAATGTAATCAAAGGGACATTTGATTTTTTTTTTCAAATTCTCTTTATATATCATGCCAAATAATTTGTTGCATAACCAAGGGTTGATTTTCCGTGCTACTCTATGATCCATCATCAGAAAATGAAAGAAGGAGAAAATAGAAGTGAAAAAAATTAATTGAAAGTAACTTCTCTTTTCTCATGCTTTTATTTCCTATAATAAATCATATAAAGTGATCTAAAACGTTAAACATAAATAAACACAATCTAATTTTAAAAAACAATAACTAAAAATAATCAAATTAGTTTAACAATACCGTCTGCCATTTACCGTATGCTCAGCTGGGGCATGCCAATGACATTGATTAAGCCGATATAATTTTTCAATACAACCAGCGCCTGTAGGCCACTTTATCTAATTGAACATCACCCAAAAAGATATTGAAAAGTAAATTTGAAAGGTTCTTTCCATATGATATGCTCCCTTGAACTGGGTTCAATGTATATTTCATTTGATTAATAATACGAATATACATTTTTATCAATAAAAACACACAATTCAAAATCTTAAAAAAAAAAAAGCAGACCATAATATCGTGGCCCCTGTTGATGAGGGTTGCATTTGATCTGAAAGTTTAATAAAAGAACTCATATACAATTTAATTCAGAAACAAGAGTGATAAGAATTATGAATTTAAAAAATTAATATCATTTAACAGAAATCCATTTGTAATATATTTTCAGATTTTACCAAAAAAACAAGAGAATTAAATAGAGAAACAGCAGTGATAAGAATGATGAGTTGTAAAAAACCAATATCATTCAAAGAAATCTGTTTGCAATATATTTTCAGATTACTAAAAGAAGAAAATCATTGTTGTTTTTGGATTAGCTAACTTGTGTGAGATTGTGTATTTTAGGACATACTCTATGATCTATCATCATTTAATGTATCTAAGATCCGGATTACATTCTGTGATGAGTGATCTATGGTCATTTTATATATCGATATTTTCCATTATATATCTTTATATAGATTTCTTTATGTATTTTTAAGTCATACTCAAACCATTCTCACAATAATAACCACATAATATAAATATCAATTAAAAACTCACACAATCTAATCTAAAAACAACAATGACTGATTAAAAAGACAACAGAGATCTATGAATTGAACTATGAATGGAAATGAAGAACAAAATTCGACTGCATTACCGACTTCCTGAGTTCATTCACGATGCTTCCACCTATTTGTCCAGGTGTTCAGACTCTCTCACTTTTGTTTGTTTCGTCAGAGTATCGTGAATTTGTCCGGGTTCAATACTCCTGTGCGTTTGTCTGACCAGGATACAACCAACGATATTTGTGACGAAATTCCACGACGCCGGTTCGGAACTTGAAATGACGATTTTCCAGGCGAACAAAGCCCATAGTAAATAGCCTAATCGACTAATTATTATTATTTTAGTTGATTATTTTTGTGAATAGTGGTATTTTTGAAGTATATGAAGTTATTATGTTTTATTAGAAACAAATTAAGTAGGTTTTGAAATATTTATGTCCCTTTCATTTTTCTTCATTAAAATATAATATTAAACTTTAAAATATTAAATTAGTTTGTAAGAATCAACAATAGTTGTTTAATATGTATAAAAGGTTATAAATTGTAGTTGCGATGATAAAATTTCCAAATCAATGCTACTTAATGGTATGATTTTTCCTTACTATGAATTGAGATATGAGCTTTTGAATAAAAAATTTGTGAGTTTTTTGCTTTGACTTTCGGATCTGTGATCCTTCATTGAGAAGAGGAACAAAATAATTGATATCAAATTGTATACACATAAAATTGGCTTGAGGGTTTTAATTAAATAATAATTATTTAATTAATATTTCTCTTTTCTTCTACTTTATAAATAAATTCATTAATTCATTTATATAGTTCAAATTCCTATTAATTATTCCAAATCAAAATTCAAATCATTCTATTTTCCACCTCACATCCCCTTCCACTTCATCTCTCCACATCACTTGTCACCTAATCACATGGCTAAGTTATTTAATTAAATTGAATTATCTTATTTGTTGATTTTTCATCAAAAACCTTTGGCCATATGTCAACCAGCCTTGGTCTCCTTTCAGCCCCATTGGCTGCATGTCATCAACATGCCCATGTAATCTCCACTTGGCTCCTTGAGGTTAAAGGAGGGAACATTCTCATTTTTTATCCCCCTTTTAGATGTCATCCTTGCATGTTTGGAAATTGAATCAGGAGCGTCGATTCTTGCCACCTATGCTTCATCCTTGAAAAATATATAAATAGAGAGATTTTTTGAGCATTTGGGTTTGTCTACTTGAATGTTAATTAAATTATAGTTGTATTATCTTCATCTTATCTTTCATTGCTTATTTTCCAATTAGTTTTCAATATCCATATCTTATATCATTTTTCATTTTAGCTAGTTTCATGTCAATAGCTTACATTTACATAGATCATAAATAATGTTGACTCATAGCTTGTTAATTAGGTGCATCATAGCTTAATCTTTTTACATCATAGCTCTCATGTCACTATGTTTAATCTTGCATTCTAGTTGCAATTACCATTGCATATCTTATCATTTGAGTCCATGCATTGAATATCACTTTAAATCACATTCTTTAAGTTATCATCTTCACAATCATTAAGTGCCTTTGAGAGAAATTATGTAGACTAAATGGATCCTTGGAAATGAGTTGAGTAACTGAGAAGGGAGGGGTGAATCAGTTACCACAAAATCAAATCCAAGTCCCTTAGATGTCTAAAACGAATTAGTCACTGTTGCTCGGTCAACATTGATATTTCACTGTCACTCGGTTAACATAGAAAAGCTTAAGATATTAACTGTGATTGTCTTTAGTAATTAATTTGCAGAAAAATAAACCATAAATCATATAAAATGTACACAGATAAAACAAAGATTTAACGTGGAAACCCAATATGGGAAAAACACCAATTGCAACGAGTTACTGATTTTCACTCTTCTAAAGTGAACCTTGTTAGGAGCCAACCCTGTTAAAGGTTACAATAACACACTGTTAGGTGTGACCTTGTTAGAGGATTTAATCACCCTATAAGGAGTGGCCTTGTTAGAGGTCTTCAAACACTTCAATATAGAAATGTCACCTTGTGAGAGGATTTACAAAAGAATGTTAAGTCTACTCTGTTAAGAAATTTGAATCACTTCTACAATTGTTAGAAAGGAACAATAGATTGACCTGATTGTACATACAACTATATTCACTGACTCAGCTCTTGCTTTGTATGTAAACTGGATCCTCACTGATCAAATGTTCTATTGCAGCTCTATCTGGATGATCTGTCTTCAATCATAATCCCATCTGATTTCGCCTCTACTCTGCATATCATGTTCATCCACAAATTCAATTACTTCCACACTCTCCTTTCTCAATCCAAAATTGGCCTAATATAAATATATAATAGACCTTGTCAAGTCGGCCTCTATAACCTTCCAACTAAATAATAAAACTCAAATTTGTCGGCCTCATATGCCCAATTAAACATAAAATGTAATCATTTGTTAGTCGGCTGACACTAACTGTTTAACTCGGTCAACACTAAAGTTCTTCAACGCCCGACCAACACTGTAATTCCCGAGTGAACTCAGTAAGAACTAAATTTCTTCAATGCCCGACTGAGCTCAGAAAACACTAAGATGATTTGGCATACACTAACTGTGCTCGGTTTGACTATAGAAATTTGTGTAACATCACTACATAAGTGAAAATACATGTGTAACATCAATGACAATATAAAATTGAATAATTGTCATTAACAATCTCCCTCTTTGGCATTGATAGAAGCACAACATGTCATAATACAAAGAATTTTAGAGGAATAGTAATATGAATCAAATTTTATTAATGTCTTTAGCTTCATTCTGATTTACATCCATAAGACTCCTTCTGTCAATAATAACTAAGATAAAATTCTCCCTCTTGCATCTGTCTCTATCTCTGATAAAGTTCTCCCTCAGTCATCAATCTCTCCATCATTAATCTTAACTATCATACAGTAATCTCTCCATCTTTCACTATTCATTATGACATCATTAATCTCTCCCTCTTTGACAACCAATGCCAAAGACACCAACATCAAGTTGTAATGTACCTTAATGTATTGATTCATATGCAATGAGCTCTGATAATTTGCATAAATAT
Source organism: Thuja plicata (assembly GCA_018584345.1). Taxonomy (NCBI): domain Eukaryota; kingdom Viridiplantae; phylum Streptophyta; class Pinopsida; order Cupressales; family Cupressaceae; genus Thuja; species Thuja plicata. The sequence continues at coordinate 743,902 of MU224010.1, forward strand.
GTTTGATCTATTATGTAGCTCAGTTGATGCATCACTAAACTGTTCTTTAGTGAGCTTCAATTAGGGGAATCATCCCTAGCTTTCCTCTGAGATAAAGGAATGCATCCTTAGGTAAAGGCTTGGTGAATATGTCTGCAACTTGTTCTGTAGTATTCACATATTCCAACCTTCTTTGTTCTGAACCAATTCTCTCAAGAAATGATACTTTATTACAATATGTTTGGTCTTGGTATGCATCACTGGGTTCTTTGAAATGTTAATAACACTAGTCTTGTCACCATAAATAATAACCGATTCTTTGATTTCTTTGTTCATACCTGACAACAGTTGTTTGAACCATATGATATTTGAACTATTGACTACTGTAGCAACATACTCTACCTCTGCCGTAGACTGAGAAATGCAGTTCTATTTCTTGCTAGTCCAGGAGACTAACCTCTTTCCAAGAAAGAATGCTCCACCACTTGTTCTTATCATGTCGTCAACACTTCCTACCCAATCAGCAATAGTAAAATTCCTCAAGTCAAAGTTTCCTCCTTTCTTATACCATAATCCATAATCTTCAGTACCTTTAAGGTATCTCATAATCCTTTTGATAGCCATCAAATGATTTTCCTTAGGATTAGCTGAAAACCTTGCAACAATACCAACTGCTAATTCAATATCAGGTGTGGTGTGATCAACATATTGTAGTTTACCAATCATGGACCTATAGGTAGTCTAATTTTCCTCCTTTGAATCATCATCCTTAGACAACTTATGTCCAGTAGACATAGGTGTCCCAACTAGTCTAGAATCTTCCATTCCAAATTTCTTCAGTATCTCTTTGATGTATTTTGACTGAGTAATGTAGATACCATCCTTCATCTGTTGAACTTCTAAACCAACAAAGAATTTTATTTCACCAAACATAGATATCTCAATTCCTTACTCATAGCTACAGAGAATGATTTGCATAAATCATCATATCCAATGAATAATATATCATCAACAAATATCTCTGCTAATAGTATCTTGCCTTTATGGCCTTCTTTGATGTACAAGCTACTATTAACATTAGTTATGTGAAATCCAATACTTACTAGATAACCATGCATTATTTCATACCAGGATCTTGGAGCTTGTTTCAGTCCATACAAGGCTTTGTGCAGTTTTCAGACCATATTCCTTTTATTAGGATCTATAAAGCCTTCAGGTTTCTCAATATAGACTTCTTCTTCTAGGATTCCATTCAAGAATGCAAAATTTACATCTATTTGATATACCTTGTATCGTTTGTGTGCAACATATGCGAGAAGAGTTCTAACACTTTCAAGTCTTGCAACAAGAGCAAAAGTTTCTCCATAATCAATACCCTCTTCTTCAGCATAGCCTTTACATACTAATCTGGGTTTATTTCAAGAAACTTCACCTTTTTCATTCATCTTGTTTCTAAAAACCCACTTAGTACCAATTACATTCTTGTCTTTAGGTCTAGGTACAAGAGTCCAGGTCTTGTTTTTTTCTATCAGATCAATTTCTTCATTCATTGCTTCTATCCAACTTTCATCATTTAATGCATCATTTATAGATCTAGGTTCAATTTCACTATGAAAACATGTACCTTTAATTTTGCTCCTTGTCATTATACCTTTTGTCTGATCTCCAATTATTTTCTTAGGTGCATGATTCCTTCTGACATATTTGGCAAGTACATGATCCTTCCTTCTTGATTTTGGGCTTGCACCACTACATTCAACATGCTCAAATATTATGTCCTGTTCTTTTATCTGATGCTCAGGTTCCACTGTCTAAGACTCAGGTGTCATAGTATCTGACTTGAATTCCTTTGTCTGAGACTCAGTTCCCTCTGAATCTTAGGTTGCATAGTTTGTAACACAGTTTGTACTGATGAATTCAATGGTTGACAAGATTGATTTCCAATTACCATTGCTTGTGTCTTAGGTATAGTATCAAGTTCATAGTACACAAAATTTATGTTGTCCTCTGGCTCTTTACTGCTTTGTTCTTCACATCTTTTTGCAAACTCATCAATCCTTATATGCACACTTTCTATGACTTTGTGAGTAGCAAGATTCAAACATTTATATACTTTATTTTTACAGGAGTAGCCTAGGAATATGCCTTCATCTCCTTTTACATCAAATTTCCCATTTATTTCTTCTTTTAAGATGTAACATCTACTTCCAAATACTTTCAAATAACGAACATTACGTTTATAGCCATACCATAATTCAATAGGTGTCTTCTTAGTACCTTTCTTTAGTTGAAATCTGTTAAAGGTGTGAATTACAGTGTTGATGGATTCCTTCCAGTATTTGGTAGCAACATTCTTTTCAATCATTAAGTTTCTTGCACAATCCATGATGGTTTTGTTCCTTCTTTCTTCTATTCCATTTTGATGTGGTGTACCAGGGGAAGATACTTGTCTCTTGATTCCTATTTCATTGCAAAATTCATTGAACTCATTAGAAATGAATTCTCCTCCTCTATCAGATCTTAGGCACTTGAGTTTCTTTCTTGTTTCCTTTTTAACTCTGGCAAGGTACCATTTGAATTTCTGAAAAGCTTCTGATTTTTCTCTAAGAAACATAACAGTCATCATTCTGGAATGATCATCAACAAATAGAATGAAGTACTTCTCTCTAGTGTAGCTTGTTGTCCCAAATGATCCACACAGATCAGTATGTACCAATTCCAAGACTTCTTCAGTATTATACTTCTTTCTCTTGAAACTAGATTTGCTCATTTTTCCAATTTGACATTGTTTACATGTTGCTAACTCAAGTTTCTTTAAAATAGGAATTCCTCTTACTCTTCTATTCTTTCTTATATTAACCAGGTTATCAAAGTTCACATGACACAACCTTTTATGCCATAGCCAACTCTCTTCTACTTGTGCAATGAAAAATGAAATTTCATTGAGATCAAGAAAAAATAGATTACCTTTTGTTTGCTTTCCAGTTATGACTAGGTTTCCTTTACCATCCAGGAGCTTGGCCTTATCATTCATGAATTATACCTTGAGACCAATGTTTTTCAGTTGTGCCACACTTAGTAGATTTCTCCTTAGTCCTTCAACCCAACAAGCATTATCACATTTAATTCCTTCAGTTAGAGAAATACGACCTTTACCCTTCACATACCAAGGTTCATTATTCCCAAAACTGACACTCCCACCATCATAGTGCTCAAGAGTTTCAATTTTTTTTATTATCACCAGTCAGGTGGTGAAAATAACCACTATCAATTATCCAAGTGTCATTTTTGGTAATATGACAGAACAATGTAGTCTTTTCATCATCTTCATTATCTGACTCATCCTTAATAGCAATGTAAACCATTTCATCTTTATCTTCATCATTATCAGAATCTTTAGCAATATAACAATATTTCTTACCTTTGTCCTTGTAGTTTTTGTAATTGTTGAAATATTTCTTTCTTTTATATTCGTTGAACTTTCTCTCATCTTTGTTATCTTTGTTAGGACACTTAGCACCAATGTGACCAACCTCATTACATGAAAATAAAATCAATGGTATTCTTCCTGTACTGTCCTTTTCCTTTTGTATCTCTCCTTGCAAGTAGTGCTTCAATGATTTCCATATCTTCGTCATCAGATTCATCATCAGTGTCACTATCAGTCTATTTACTTTTAGAGTATCTATCCTTCTTTCCAAGGTTTAGTTTAGCTTTGAATGCAGACTCAAGATTGTTGGTGTTAGGGGAATAATTGTCAAAATTGTCTAGGTCAAATGATGATAGCCTTCCAATCAATGCATCTAGAGATATATTGTTACTGCACCTCATCTCTTGAATAGCTAAAAATCTAATTGCATAGATAGGAAGTAAAGTATCAATACCTTACTAACCACTGTAGTATCTTGCATTGTTCCACCTGCTGCTCTGATGGCACTTACACTTTTCTTGATTCTGTCATTGTATTTTGTAATTTTTTCTCCTTCTTTTAGTTTTATCATATCAAACTGACCTCTTAGACTTTCTACTTTGGCTCTCTTTACATTTGCATCTCCTCCATGAATATCATGCAGTTTGTTCCACATATCAAAGGTAGTAGGGTAGTCCTTGACTTCATCAAATTCTGAGTTGCTGAGTGAAGAGGCTATATAAATCATTATTTTATTGTGATTCTTCCTGTCCACCATCTGTTCCATAGTCAAAGGTACTGGTGGTTCCAAATTTTGGTTATCTCAGAATTACAGACCACTATCTCTAATAGTAGATAAATGCAGCTTCATCAACTCCTGCCATGTCTGAAAGTTGTCTTTGTTAAGCTTGGGGATCTCCCTTCTGTAAGACATCTTTGATCTTTAGCTTAGGCCTTTAAAGCTTCCCTCCAAACACTTGATGCTTTGATACCAATTGTTTGAAATGAGTTGAGTAACTGAGAATGGAGGGGTGAATCAGTTACCACAAAAACAAATCCAAGTCCCTTAGATGTCTAAAACAAATCAGTCACTGTTGCTCGGTCAACATAGATATTTCACTGTCACTCGGTTAACATAGAAAAGCTTAAGATATTAACTATGATTGTCTATAGTAATTAATTTGTAGAAACATAAACCATAAATAAAATGAAATACACATAGATAGAACCAAGATTTAACGTGGAAACCCAATATGGGAAAAACCACCAATTGTGCACTAGTTACTGATGTTCACTCTTCTAAAGTGAGCCTTATTAGGAACCAACCCTGTTAAAGGTTACAATAACACACTATTAGGTGTGACCCTGTTAGAGGATTTAATCACACTGTAAGGAGTGACCTTGTTAGAGGTCTTCAAACACTTCAATACAAAACTGTCACCTTATGAGAGGATTTAAAAAAGACTATTAAGTCTACTCTGTTAAGAGATTTGAATCACTGCTACAATTGTTAGAAAGTAACAATGGATTGACTTGATTGTACATGCAACTGTCTTTGTTGATTCAGATCTTGCTATGTTTGTAAACTAGATCCTCACTGATCAAATGTTCTATTGTAGCTATGTCTGGATGATATGTCTTCAATCAGAATCCCATCTGATTTCACCTATGCTCTTCATATCATGTTCATCCACTAATTAAATTACTTCCACACTCTCCTTTCTCAATCCAAACTTGACTTGATATAAATATATAATAGACCTTGTCAAGTCGGCCTCTATAACCTTCCAACTAAATAATAAAACTCAAATATGTCGGCCTCATATGCCTAATTAAATATAAAATGTAATCATCTGTTAGTCGGCTAACACTAACTATTTAACTCAGGGAACACTGAAATTTGTCAACGCTCGACCAACACTGTAATGCTTGAGTGAACTCGGTAAGAACTAAATTTCTTCAATGCCCGACTGAGCTCAGAAAAAAAGAAGATCTCTTGGCATACACTAACTGTGCTCTATTTGAGTGTAGACATTTTTGTAACATCACTACATAAGTGCAAATACATGTGTGACATCAATGATAATACACAATTGAATAATTGTCATAAAAATCCACCACCCAACATTTCTCTGCCCATGCATAAACCACCTCCAAGCCTCACACAGATAGGAGAAGCTCCACCAACACTGACTATCCTATAAAACACACCATCAATGCCAACCCTGATTCCACATCCTCGCGCATGACCTCTGTAGGGGTCATGAACCCTGTACCTCATTTTTCCTTGCCTTCCTCCGCTATGTTTCTAGCTTCAAGCACCATTTTCTCCATCACCTTCACGACCCTTTGTAGCTCTTCACCTCTTCTTCCTTTGGATCTCCATTTCCTCCCAAACCCTATCAATTTAATAAAAAAAGGCCAGGATTCATCTACCTCCTTGGTAAACTTGCCACCAATTCAAGCTCCATGTCATAGACAAAGTCTACCAACATAGTCTAAATCTTCCTCTCTTAAATTTTCCTCTCAAAAAAGTCTCCCAAACCCCTATGAAAAAGTAATGGGTGCATCAAAAGGTGAAACTCAAGAACCCCTAGCCAATCTCCTACTTACATAATGCAAGTAATCTTTACTTGCATTATGTAAGTAGGAGATTCCTATGAAATCCCTACACCTATTTTGTCCTCTTGTGAGGATAATTCATTTTATATCCCTTGGTTGTATTATTTAAATGGTATAAACCAAGGTATCCCTTAGATTCCTCCCTAAGAGGAAATAACACAAGTGGCACACATTTTATGAATGTGGCTCACATGCACATAGGAGTTACACTTCAAACTCCTTCTTCCATCTCTACTTAAGAGATGATTCTCCTCTTTCTTTGTAGTAACACAAGCACTAGTTGTAGCACTTTGTCACTTCAAGTGAATCATTGTATGAGCTCGGCTCTCATTCTCTCTCTCTCTCTCTCTCTCTCTCTCTCTCACGTTCTTACGCAATTTTCCCATTCATATTTATTCACGAGGTTTTTTTTATGCTTTTCCCCCTTAAAAATATTGTCTCCTTGTCTTGCTCTTGGTGAATGCTCCTAGTTTTCTGATTTATTCATGGTATATCTCTTTTCTCCTTGCTCTTTGGTTTAAACAACTTCATGTTTATCTTTATTTTTTTATTATTCTAATATGGTATCAGAGTAGGTTGGTTTAATCCATTTTTGAGTGTATAGGTGAAGGAGCTACCATATCTTGGAGCACTCCAAATTTTGGAGACCTCTTGAGAGAGTTTATTTCATTTTTTTACTAATCTTATTGGAAAATAAAAGTTCTAATCTCCTTTATGTGCAGGTTATCTATTTGATATTCTTGCAGGATTCCACAAAAAAAAATTCTTTGTTAATGTTGTAATTTATCATTAAACCTTTTTTATCTATATCTTTTTCGCTAACGTTTGGTGCAGATTCTTCAAGCCTTTACTTCTACAGGTTTAAATTTAAAGCTATTTTTCCACTTGATATCTTTTTTAAAAAAACAACTCTAATCTCTGTCATTTCTTCTAGATATCTATGTTTTTCCTATTTCTCTAACATTTTGGTGCAGGTTTTAATTAAAATCTAATATTCATTTATCATCTATGTTTATTCATTTACATATCTATGTTCCAGATTTATTTTCTCTATTTCTGATTCTATATCTAATATTCTTATGTTCTATATATTATCTATAGTTTTTAACTAATCCATCTTTCTCCGCATATTCTTTTCTTTGAGCAACCAAGCTTCTTATCTTCTTCTTTTACCTTCGCAGCCTTTCTTTATCTTGTATCAACATAGTATTCTTAGTTGTGTCTTTAGTTTTGTGCATACATTGCGCAACTTATTCTTTTCTTTGCACAGATTTCAAACCTGTTTTGCCTCCCTTGCACCTATTTTCTCCTCTTTGCACATAGTAGAGGGAGTGGCTGAGAAAGACTTCCCCTTCCCTTACCCTCTCTTCCCTCTGTCCTCTCCAAGCGCGGCCTTTCCTCAGCAAAAGGCGCTGGTCTCTTCCTTCGCATCTTGCTCTCTCCTCTCTTGTATTGCATTGTATTTCCTTTTCATCTTGAGCAAAATTCCTTTGACATTTATTCATAGCATATTATTCTTTGTGCAGCCTATGCATGGTTATTCTTCTAACCTTTTTCTGGCTTTCCTGCAGTTTTTTTCCTTCTAACTTACTATAACAGCTAATCATTATTCTTTATAACATTTTTTTTTCATATCATTGCCTATTTTAACTTTTTTGGTAGGAGGAATCTGAATTTAATCTAGTATATGCAGGGATTAAATATCAATGTTGAAGATTTCAATATATATAAATATCTTTTACTGTTTCAAATCTCCATCTAACATTTCTCTCCAGGGACATCAGATTGTCATTGCAACATTGCAGAACTACTTTTTGCTAATTCCTGTTCAGCAGGTTCCTTGCATATTATAT
>MU224010.1:752497-781450 GCA_018584345.1 Thuja plicata
CCTATTTTCCTCATAGAGATAACATGTTACAGTTTGATGATGTTTCTTATTCTCATACATATTCTGCTTTTGATGATATTTTAGAACAAGAAGATGAAATTATTGATACATTTCTCAATATCACTTTTCCCTCATGTATTACAAGAAATGATGTTCCTATTTTCTCCAAAGTGGATTATGAATTTCATGACACTCAAATGGTTATTGTGGAGGACCAACCTCCTTCTCTAAGCTCTAATCTTCGTGATGATGTTATTGATGGTGATTGTCCTAGTTCTATTCTTTATTATGTATCTAGTAATGAATCCATTTGATTTACAACACCTCTTTATAATGAAATTACATTTTATGATTCACACTCTGCTTCTACTGATTCAGTTTTAGGAGGAAATCCCGATAATGGGAAATCCCTTCATGGTTCTTATTTTTTTGTAGATTCAGGTGATCTTTCTTGGACAAGTAACAACGAACAATCTCAAAGTATACTCAAAGATTTGGGACTATATACTCAAACTCCTACACTCTTGCATTACGAAAATAAAGGAATCCTATTTCAAGATCCGCGCACTTATCATTGCACCATCACCTACTATCAACACAAAGTGAAGAAACACAAGTTTTCCTCCTCTACTACAAGAAGGATAATCCAGTTGCAGATTTTTTGTAAAACACCATGTAAAGATTAAAGGGAGGTGTTATAAAGTAATCTTTACTTGCATTATGTAAGTAGGAGATTCCTATGGAATCCCTACACCTATTTTGTCCTCTTGTGAGGATAATTCATTTTATATCCCTTGGTTGTATTATTTAAATGGGATAAACCAAGGTATCCCTTAGATTCCTCCCTAAGAGGAAATAACACAAGTGGCACACACTTTATGATTGTGGCTCACATGCACATAGGAGTTACACTTTAAACTCCTTCTTCCATCTCTACTTAAGAGATGATTCTCGTCTTTCTTTGTAGTAACACAAGCACTAGTTGTATCACTTAGTCACTTCAAGTGACTCATTGTATGAGCCTCTCTCTCTCTCTCTCTCTCTCTCTCATTCTTAGGCAATTTTCCCATTGATATTTATTCACAGGGGTTTTTTTTTATGCTTTCCCCCTTTCAAAATATTGTCTCCTTGTCTTGCTCTTGGTGAATGCTCCTAGTTTTCTGATTTATTCATGGTATATCTCTTTTCTCCTTTCTCTTTGGTTTAAACAACTTCCTGTTTCTCTTTATTTTGTTATTATTTTAATAATAATTCATAATTTTATCAAGCCCTACCCTCCATTCTAGAACCACACATCTTTCTACAATGCATTTCACTTCTTTCTTTGTCCCAAAGTGAAGACCTTAGGTGCAAAACATTGTAACAATATATGTGTTTGTCCTCCACTTAAACGGTGAAACTACATACTCCACCCCCCAACAAGGACCAAATGATGTTGATGAAAAGAAGGTGGGTTGAAGAGAAGATAGTCTTTAACTGTTCCTCTGTCATTGACCCCTTAAATTTATACCTTGGTTGAAATAATATTTTTTAATTCTACCCCTATCATCTTTTTATGCTTTTCTTTTATCTTTTGGCCATTTGTTTCTCCATGACGTTCACATATAATGATGGTTACAATGTATTACAATGCCAATATACAAAACATGCAATAATTTCCTTGAAAATCATGGAACTTATATCTAAATTTGTTTTGAATTATACTTTCTTTGAGATAATATATTTTTTTAATTATGCCTCTCTCATCTTTTTATGTTTTTGTTTTATCTTTTGGCCATTTGTTTCTCCATGATGTTCACATATAATAATTTAGTTTATTTAAATTCACGTGGGAATGTCCTTTGTTACAAGTATCAAAGTTTTTCTTATCACTGATTTTCTTAGTACTTCAATCTCATCATGAATTTTTTTAAGTGCGATCTGAAATATTGATACAAAAACTCTTACACATTTAAGTTTAAAAATCAATTACAATCATCATTATTATGACTTAATTTTTTACACATGACATGTTTAATAAGCCATTTTTCTTCTCTCTCTCTCTCTCTCTCTCTCTCTCTCTCTCTCTCTCTATATATATATATATATATATATATATATATATATATATATATATATATATCCTTTAGAACTTCAGAATCACATAGTGATTTCTTTAATCAATTCCCTTTCCATTATTCAATCTTACTGAATTTAAGCACTAAGGTCTATGAAAACTATTAACTTCATCAATCCGTACTTGTGTACTTGTGTTAAGTATACATTGAAGATTCATTAAACATTCTAACATTATCCATATCTCAATTCTAGGCTTAACAAAACTTAGGGAGAAACCTCGTTGACCATTTATTATCCAAATCGATCTAACATTATCCATATCTCAATAATAGACTTAACAAATCTTAGGAAGAAACCTTGTTGATCATTTATTATCCAAATTGATCTAACATTATCCATATCTCAATTCTAGACCTAAGAAAACTTGGGAGAAACCTCATTGATCATTTAACATTATTCCTATCTCAATTCTAGAGTTAATAAAACTTAGGGAAAAATCTTGTTGAACATTTATTACCCAAACCAATCTAACATTATCCATATCTCAATTCTAGACTTAACAAAAAGTAAGGAGAAACCTTGTTGAACATTTATTACCCAAATCAATTGATCCAATTGAAGTTGATCGTCCTGGTTGAAAATTCATTATTCATAGTTGGATGTCAAAATTTATTTCATATAGATGCATACGAGTTTAGAAGTACAATGGAGTGCACGTCGTACAAAGGAGAGCAGTCCATTATTATTGAGAAAGATAGTAGTAGGATTGAATGGGTACCAAATGGAAGCCAGTCTTTTATTAAAGAGCAAGAAAGTAGTAGGATTACATGAGTACCCAATGGTGGAGAGCGTGTATTGGATGAAGAGAAAGAAGAAAACAAGCGGCCCAAAAGGGCTCAAACTAGACATCGCACCAGGTGATACTCATCTCGCCAGCATCACCATCGGAGACTCCCAAGGCTTTCCAAACGGCTGGAGAAGCATCCACAATATTGTTATTGAAGGGGGTTGGAAGTCGTGAACTTTATCACACCCAGAGAAAGAATCGCACTCATCTACGACCATGGCCTTCACAGTTTTTTTATTGTTTGGATTAGTGATTTTTGTGTGCTTGTGGCACCGGTTGCCACCGGCGTACCAGCCGGTGGAAAGAGCGACTACCATCTCGGTGTCTTTGTGGTACTTTCCATCGCATTCAGAAGGCCCTCCATCTTCATTCTTGTCAAACCCATTTAAAAAGAGAGTGGCTTTTGTATTCTTTGTCACGGGGGGCGAGCATTTGTGTTGTGAGTATTTTCCCCCTGACTTGCAGCACTCTGAGTTGTGTTGCCGATTGCAGTTGTGGGAGTTGCCCTTCAAATATCCACTAGGTTTACATGATGCAAGGATTCTTTCGCCATCACGTCTACCACATTCCACAACGCTCACGCTTAACAATACAAACGCTATTACCACCTCCACCACCACCATCATCATCTTCATTTTACCTGCAAAATCCTAGAGTATATCAGTTGACAAATAAAACATGTTTATTGTAGTTAGTGATATTATTATCAGGATCCAATTACTTAGTTTTTAAGTTAAATTCATTGACTCATGTTTGATGAGTTGAGATTCACAAGAATCTATCTTTCATGAGAACGAACGGAACACTTAGCACTCATTGACTTATGTTTGATCAGAAGTGATTCACAAGAACCCATCTCTCATGAGAATGAATGGAACACTTAGCACTGATTGACCCATGTTTCATGAGAAGTGATTCAGGAGAACCCATCTCTCATGAGAATGAATGGAACACATAGCAATCATTGACCCATGTTTCATGAGAAGTGATTAGGAGAACCCATCTCTAATGAGAATGAATGGAACACTGAGCACTCATTGACCCATGTTTGATGCGTAGCGATTCACAAGAATCCATCTCTCATGAGAATTAATGGAATACTTAGCACTCATTGACCCATGTTTCACGAGTCGTGATTCACAAGAACCTATTTCTCATGAGAATGAATGGAACACTTAGTACTTATTAACCCATATTTCAGGAGTAGTGATTAACAAGAACCCATCTCTCATGAAAATGAATGAAATTCATTTAGTACTCATTGACCCATGATTCACCAGTACTATCTCTCATGAAAATAAATAAAATGGTAACACTCATTAACTTGTTATAGAAAATATCTGTACTTATCAACATCTATTATATTATTGTGGACAAATAAAACTACAAACTATTGAAGAGAGGAGGAATGAAGTTTACCAGAACCAAACGTAACTGCAGATTCAGTTATGTTTGCACTTCAATATAATATGTGCGATTCAGTGATGATTCTACTTATAGCTGGGACGCCACATCTTTAACAGGTAATCTCCTTCCTATTCACCGTATAGTTTATTTTATTTATTGATATTATTAGGTTTATATTGTACATTATTGGTTGGAAAGGCCGATGAAGACTATTCTTTATGCATTCATTAGCATGACTACATCCATTTCAAATTATATGAAATGATTCAAAGCGATTGTACCGAGACCGTCGTTGCATCGCTAAAGGAATGAATGATTACCACAAGCAAATTCTACCACAGATGTCCAAACGTAATATATTCTGTGAAAAATACATTCATTGTTGATGATTCTACTTATTGTATTCTGTTAGAAATAGATTCGATGATCTTAGCAGTTAATCTTAGCAGGTAATCTTCTTCGTGTGCACCGAAGAGTATTTTTTTTTTTTTTTTTGTTATTCTTACTTTTATATTAGACATTTACTGCTCGTAATTTCCGATGAATAGTAGTTTTTGTGGATATATTAGCCTGACTACAGCGAATTCAAATAATATGAAATGATTTTAAGCGGTTGTACAGAAGATGCCGTTATAAATTATGCATCAGATTGTTTTGAATGGATCTTCCTCATCAGTTGAATATATATTTTTTATGAAAACCTATGATAACAAGCGTGTCATGTCATTAATAATTGAAAGATAATGTAAAATTATTTATATATATTTTTACTATGTAGAAAATGATCTTTCTTATTTTTTGAAAGAACCATGGGTCTAACAGGGATAAAACAAAGTATAAATTTATAAATGAGAGAAAAGTTGACAATTGAATAATGCATAGGAGAAGTGTACATATCGATGTGAGTGATATACATGTTATAGATTTTGTGGATGTAGACAATGATAATTCTGATACTTTTATCTATAATAAATCATATGTAACATTTGATAATAATGAGGATTTTATTTTTATGATGTTATTATTCTAATTTGATAAATCCAAAATGGTAATGCCTTGTAGTTTAAATAAGAACAAACATATGAGTAGGTACAAGTATAACACACAACTATTCTAGGCGAGTGTTTGATGAAGAATGCTAACCTAATTATATAAGAGTTTTCATTGTTGCCCATAGAAATGACATATATAGTGAAGAATTTACGAGTCTCTTGTTGTACCACATGTATCCTTTTGAGTCTCTTGTTGCAACACATGCATACTTTTCTTCTTGTTGAATATCAAATAAATATCCCTTCATTAGATCTTGAGCTAGACTTTCCAAGATCTTCTTCATCTCCCCTGGTATAACATTTTCTTCTAAAGATTCTGAAAAATATTTTATAGTAGTAGGTCGTCCATACTATAGCTTATAAGGGGTCTTAGAATGATTAACCCTCCCCTATACCCTATTAAGAATATAATTAGAAGTATTCACAACTTCTTTCCAACAAATATCAAGAAAGTTATACTCTTTAAACATTGTCCTCGTCATTTCTTGAACTGTTATATTCCTGCTTTCAACAACTTCATTTTTTAGATAACAAGTCCTAGGTATGTATAAATGTCTCCAAATGTTGTTTTCTTCACAAAATATTTCAAAATCATATGAAGTAAATTATCCACCTCTATTAGACCTTAAACACTTGATCTTAGCATTTATTTTTTTTTCAACCATATATTTGAATACTTTAAATCCGTCTAGGGCTTCTAATTGTTCTTTTAAGGAAGTAACCCATATCAATCTAGATTAATCATTGATAAGTAACATGAAATACTTTTTACTATTTTTAGTCCTCTTGTTCAGGTAGTTAGTGGGTATAATCTATAGAGGTTTTGTAGTAGAATACTCCATATTTTTGATATTTCGTCCTTGTCTTCTTCCCCATCTAAGATTCATTGCACATTGCTTATTAGGCTTAATGATCTTTAGTAAATCCCTTAGTACATGTGTGGAACTAATTTTTACCATGTTGGCAAAGTTAATAAGCACCATCAATTTGTGCCATGGCCAACATTCATAGTTCTAAGCCATTAGATAATTGTACTTTATTTTTTTTCTTTCAGGTAATAAATATTGCTAGAAGTCCTTATTCCTTCTGCAACTAGTCTTCCTAAGTCATCTTTTCTAAATTCACATTGAAAATTATTAATGTAAGTATGTATCCTTTGTTGCACCTGTGATTGATACTGAGAAGATTATGTTTTAATCTATTAACATAGTAACCAACCTCTATATTTATCTCATCATCAATGGATATAGTTCCTTTATAGTAGATTGGAACAACCTATTCACCACCAAACATAACAAATCCATCATTCTACTTTTTAAGATTAAGAAACTTTTATGTCATTTTTCATATGATTTAGGAATCTACTATCATTCACCCGAGATTTTTGTTCTTCTTTTGTATGAAGAGTACTCTACACAATTAATTATCTTTCATTTTATTCATTAGTATGTGAAGTACCAAACTTCTTACTATCATCCACTTTAACAACCATAAACAAATGTCAAATCCAATGATAATGATGTTGATGTCAAATCCGATGATGTTGATGTTGATAAATCGGCAGAGGAATTCATAGCCAAATTTCTCTAAGCAAAAAACACTAAAAAATCCATCTCCATTGATGTCAAATAAATGTGATACTAAACAACACTCATCTTACCAGCATCATTATTATTGAATCCCAAGGCTTTCCAAACGGCCGGAGAAGCATCCATGATATTGTTATTGCAAGGGGGTTGGTTGTATAGAAATATAAATCATTATATTATTTTATGGAGATATGTGGCTAAGTTATTAATGCCTTATTAGTAAATATTTCTTTAAAGTGACTTAATTATATTGGAAGGAAATGTTGTATTTGTTAAAGAGATTAAAGATTCTAGTGCTACACACCATATGGGTTCTCACCTTAATATGGACTCAATTTTATCTTCTTTCTTATCTTTGTTATCTAGTTTAGTGTTGTTTATCTCTCCTTTAGAATTTTTTTTCTTTTCATTTCCTTCAATTAGAGCTTGTGCCTTAGTAGATTTCAAAGTACTGATTTGAGTTAACTTTTCTTGCTCCCTTGTAAGATTAGAAACGAAGTCATCTAGTGTGGGCATTTTCTACGAGAAACCAATGGCTCTTTAGTATAATAGAAAGTAGATTCAAACAGAAAAAGTTCAAAACCTAGTTTGAAAAGTACAAAAAGGATTAATTTATCCTCTTCTTGTCAATTCCACAATCTTTTAATTACAACTTGAAAGATTTAAATTTAGTGAAGAATTATTTTAAAGTTGAAAAACTAGGACTAAGACCTAAAAGTTGATTTTCCAAATCATGAATTATAAGTTCATCGACTGTCAAAAATAGTATTTTGAGAGCTTCCCAAACTTCTTGGTGTGTTTTCAAGTTCTCAACATGAAATACTAATTCAGGAGATGAAGTTAAATACAGAAATCCAAATGCTTGGTTACACTTATTGAAGATAATTCTTAGTTTTTAGCTGCATTAGGCTCTTTTTTTGTTCCCATTTTTACCCTAAATAAGCCTTTATTCTTAGTACAAGACTTACTTTCAACTTCCAATCATGATAATTTAAAGGAGTTAGGGGTTGTATAGTCACATTAGGATCCATGCTACTAGATTTAGATTGTTTCTTGTCGAATGCAAAAATAAAGAGTACTTCTTCAGGAAGTGTGAAAAATAGAAAACACACAATACCCGCTTGATTATGTGTTTATTCCCCACCTTTTTTTGGCACTTTATAGGAGTGCTTTGTACCCAAACCCCAAAAAATAGTAAATAAAACTTTATAATGATAGTGGGTGAGTGTGTGAGTTGGATCATGATGAAAAAACATGCACTTTTGCAAAAAATGATATACCTCTAAAATTAAAAGTGTCGAGTCAAATAAGGATGGGCCATAGTTAAACACCTTGGGGTTGGAAAGAACTAGGGGCTAAAAATACATCTAAAAATCCATGTGACCAGGGGCTAAAGTAAAAAAAAAGGTCCCCTTCAAAATTCGTCTAACCACACACACAATGGCTGACGTAAATTGTTGCTAGTAGTCAAGCCTCACATTCACCGCATATAGCCACCAGTGCTTTAGTGCCAAAATACAGATAGGTTAAAACCCCTTCGATGAATATAGGATTCAAAAACTCTATATTCATCTCCGATACCATGTAGAATCCAAAATAGACCTTTTAATAATGAAAAAGAGGTGAGTGCATATAGGTTAAAGTGTAACCAGAAAAGTAGAGATGGTCTCCTCAACCAAGACTGGTCGTGAAAAATAACCCACTAAATAAGGATGATGTGTCAAAATAGATTTGACACATCTCTAGACAACTCCTAATTGACAACAACTTGTTTAGACAAGTTTCAAATGATCATGGATAGCTAATTAGGCTTTCTAAGCCTAAGTGTATCTATAAATTAAATATATACACTAACAATCTAAATCTATATGATGGATTTTAGAGTATGAAAGAGAATGACTAATAATATATTTGGTTTTATCATCTCTACTACTCCAATCCAGATATTCATTTTCATATGTAGATGGTTTCCTTTTCCACTTACAATACACTACAAATGTTTATTTACTAGTTGCATTTGGATTTTCATTCAAGAACCAATCACACCTTAACCAAATACTATACCAATAATAAATCAAACATCTAAACACTCATTCATAGATCAACATTTATTTCTAGAATATCTCATAGAACAATTAAAGAACATCTTAATGATACCCTTCCCACTGTCAACAATTCCATCACCTTCAAAAGTAGTATCTTGAGGCATTCACAAGAATAAAATTATCCAAAATATACTATGGGACCTTAGGAGAGCTCTATAACAATAGAAGATATCGAGGAAAAATTGAGTCTTTCCTTGGATGAGGTATGCATAACTATAGCTTCTAACATAATCCTATAATGACAAAATGTGATTTATTTAAATAGGTTGTATGAGAAAAAAGAGTATTCATTCTGGATTACTATGATGATTATTTTCCCTACATCGAACACATTAACAATTAATCAAATAATCATAAAATATGTGCCTCTCACATGTTTTTCTTTCTATCAAACCAATTAGTTGTTTTTGCCTCCCTTGCGAAATTGATTTCTCAGTTATTAAGGCAACGATGACATTTCTTTCTCTCCTCCCTATATTTCATTGTTGATGGTTTGATACCACTGACAAACAAGAGTAAAAGATACATAATATTTTGATGATGGGTAAACAATTTATACAATCAAGAATGGTTATGATGTAATTGTATAGATGGTGGAAGAACTTAATGTTATGACAGTCACAATGTATTACAATGCCATTATATAGAATATGAAACAATATCCTTGAAAAGTTATGAAACTTATTATTCGTAACAGACACAAATTGAGTAATTGTATGTTGTCATTGATGGAAAATACACATCTTTTAGATGATTGGTTAACACAATTTTGTGATACTAAAGGTCACATAGTGAAATCGATTAAGTACAAACTTACTACCATAGAGATACAATTTTGGTATTATAATCAGTACATACATATGTGATAGACTTTTGATATGCAATTGGAGGAGATGATTCATAGGACATATATGCATCTATGTCTATGATTGTAGAGTTTTATGGTAAGATTTTGTAGAGTTAAGATTTGCTGAGCATTGAGTTAACAGGTTAGAGATAGAGACAAGGACAATTGAATATTAGATCGAGCAACGATCCTATTGGATTGATGGTATAATCAGTTTGATAAATAGAGAAATTAGAGCCAACATGGTACATGATTTACACAATATGATTTTGGTTATAATGGAGATTTTATAAGGTATTGGGCTGACACACTACACACTACTTATTTATTTATTATGGTCGACAGTGTTGAAGAACAAGTTGATATATGAGATCAAGTTTTTGAGATGGATAATAAGTATAGCAATAGACATTGTGATGAGAAATTTAAGGCCTAGATACTACTAAAGGAACATCATTGATAAGTTCACCTATCATTTGATTAGTTGTAGACTTCACTGGAACTTTATTAGCATACTTGATGTTGTTTTTCAGTTCATGACTCAGACAATGAGTCCTATTGCTTTTGTATCACATCGCTGAGGTAGTAAGCCTTGTTGGTGGTTTTTCCAATTGAGAAGTGAACTCTAGGTTGTAAGCTTGAATGCATGTGTATTCCCCTCTTATGTATTCTTACCCTTACCTGGGCACTTTATTTCTGTAGAATTAAAACATATTTTGGGTTTCATCCCCGTCATCGTTTTTCCCCTAACAAGGTTTTCATGATAAAAATTATGGTCTTATGATGTTATGGTTGTTGTATTTTACTTTTAGTTGTGTTGACTTTATTGATATGAAAATTGTTGTTAAAAGTTAAATCTGCTGGAACACTAATTCACCCCCCTCTTAGTGCTCTTCAATCCTAACACTTCTATCTAAATATATTTATTTATTATTAATAATAAAGTTTCATTATAATTTTTGAGATAAATATTTTTACAAAACCACCCCAAAATCTACGCTCACTACTCGATAGCACCAAAACTTGGACCACTTGGTAACATCATAATGACCCATATACATGTGATTAGGAGACATTAAAGTATGAAATAGCCTAAATCAGGTCTTCATCACTACACTATTATAAAAAACAAATTATATTTTCTCAACATGATTGTACCTATCTACGCACTTGACAAAACATGAATTTTTTTTGGAAAAAAGGGGTGGATGGGAGTAGGAGGAGTGATGAACTACCCATCTCACCCACAGGAGCACCACCCAACATTTCTCCACCCATGCATACACCACCTCAAGGCGTCACACTAATACGAGAAGCTCCACTAGCACCGTCAATCCTAGAAAGCATGCCATCACCACCAACCCTGATTTCACATCCTCGAGAATGACCTCTGTAGGGTTCATGAACCCTATACCTCATTCTTCCTTTCCCTCCTCCACTAGGATTCTGGCTTCAAACATCATTTTCTCCACCACCTTCATGACCCTTTGTAGCTCTTCAACTCTCTTTCCTTCAGATCTCCATTTCTTCCAAGACCCCTATCAATTTTAATAAACAAAGGTCAGGATTCATCTTCCTCTTGGGTAAACTTGTCACAAATTCAAGCTCCATGTCATAGAAAATGTATACCAACATAGTCTAAGCCTTCCTCTCTTTATTTTTAATGTCAAAAAAGTCCCCCAAACCCCTATGAAAAAGAAATTGGTGCATCAAAATCTGAAACCCGGGAACCCCTAGCCAATCTCCATGCACCGAAATAAACCCTCAACCATGGACCGCATAATTCATAATTTTATCAAGCCCTACCCTCCATTCTAGTATCCCACATCTTTCTACAATGCATTTCACTTACCTCTTTGTCCCAAAGTGAAGACCCCGGGTGAAAAACATCGCAACAATATATGTGTTTGTCCTCCACTTAAACTATGAAACTATATACTCCACCCCCAACAAGGACAAAATGATGTTGATGAAAAGAGGGTGGGTTGAAGAGAAGATAGTCTTTAACCATTCCTCTATCACTGACCCCTTAAACTTATTTTAATTTTTACCTTCTTTGAAATAATATTCTTTAATTCTACCCCTATCACCTTTTTATGCTTTTCTTTTATCTTTTGGCCATTTTTTTCTCCATGATGTTCACATATAATGACGGTTACAATGCATTACAATGCCAATATACAAAACATGCACTAATTTTGTTGAAAATCATGGAACTTATATCTAAATTTGCTTTAAATTATACTTTCTTTGAGATAATATTTTTTAATTCTTCCCTTATCATCTTTTTATGCTTTTATTTTATCTTTTGGTCATTTGTTTCTCCATGATGTTCACATATAATAATTTAGTCTATTTAAATTTGCATGGGAATGTCATTTGTTACAAGTATCAAAGTCTTTCTTATCACTCATTTTCTTAGTATTTTAATCTCATCTTGACTTTTTTTAAGTGTGATCTGAAATATTGATACAACGATTCTTACACATTTATGTTTGAAAATAAATTACAATAATCATTATTATGGCTTATTTTTTTAAACATGACATGTTTAATAAACCATTTTTACTCTACATATATAGGTTTATCCTTTAGAACTTCATAATCACATAATGATTTCTTTTATCAATTCCCTTTTCATTGTTAAATCTAATTGAATTTAAACACTAAGATATATGAAGACTATTATCTTCATCAATCTGTACTTGTGTACTTGTGTTGAGTATACACTGAAGATTCACTAAACATTCTAACATTATCCATAAGCATGGATGATCAATCCACTTTCTTTGTAAATAAGTTAAAAAAATAGTCTCCTAGTTTCTCCTAAGATCCTATGAATTAGTGCTTAGGGATCTATACCAGTATCTAGAATCTTTCTTTTAAAGGAGGTTTCTAGTAATCTTAGTGCTACATTATACTCTATGACATGGTGCATAGTACACACATCAAGCACATCCTATAAATGTTATATATAGATATTTTGAATTCTTCACCAGTGAGCTTGGGTAATGCCTATAAAGAATTGACATGAATTGGATCCTAGAGAACTAGTAGAGTTGGAGTTAATAGAGGTTTCCATTGTTCTATGCCATACAATTTTAGGGTAGTTGTGAATGGTCCATCTAAATCATAGATCAGGTCTATGCTTGAACCTATGTAGTAATTTGTCTTGCGGTTCTCCCTTGAGTTATAGCTACTAAATCAAGTAGTATTAGTCATAGATTGTGTCCTATTATGGATCTAGTATCAAGACTCTTTCTCATAAACCTACTTCTAAACAAGCTACATAGTGTTATCACTAAGTGTGTCACAAAAAGAAGTTGTTGATCACTAATACTTACATGTAGGGATAAAACTCTTATGGGGGTTCTAAATAAAGGGGACTCAATTTCACTATGCCAAATAACATTTAGAAATTTTAGAAGCTGGCTCTCTATAATTAGTTTTTGTAAAAGGGAGATGTGAAATAAAACATAAAATCTAAAGTAAATTAAGAGGATTCACCAACTTTAAGTATTTTACCCACCACATAACATAATATAATTGTACTTTAACTATTTTTTAGGAACACAAAAGAGTTTAAAATGTGATTCAAATACTACAAATAAGGTAGAACATGATTCAAAAAACTTAATATTAACAACACATCATAATGAAAAAAATTTCAAAGTCCAACACATTCAAGATCTATTATATTAAGAATATTTTAACATTCTAAGACAAAGAAATTGTTTTT
This sequence comes from Thuja plicata, assembly GCA_018584345.1. Lineage (NCBI taxonomy): Eukaryota > Viridiplantae > Streptophyta > Pinopsida > Cupressales > Cupressaceae > Thuja > Thuja plicata. The sequence continues at coordinate 766,142 of MU224010.1, forward strand.
CAACAAAAACATATTACCCAAAAAATATTTATAAGTGTTACCATTTTATCAAAGCAATGAACCCCTAAATTAGGGATGAGCTATACTTTTCTAGAAGATATTTTACCTCCTTTCTAGAAGAGGATGTTTCAACTAGAAATGAAATCACATTTCTTGCATGCAAACCCTCATTATGATAGCATTGAAACACTTTTATCTTTAGAGGGGCCCTAGATTTCACCCTAATAACACATGGCATGTTGTATACTACTGGTTATCTAATAATAAATCCATCACTACGTTTGTTTATATGGATGCAAGTGGGACATATGGCTTACTAGTAAAAGGTTTTGAAATTTTCTGTTTTAGCAGTCAGAGAAAATGTAGGGCTGCAAGGTTGACATGTTAATTTGATTAACATGATCCCAAAAAGAAAAGGTAGGGCTTCCTAATAGAAGTATATTTCAAGGTATTAAAAACTAAGGTAAGGTCTGATAAATAGTATGCTAACATAATATTTAGTCAAAGTTTGTAGTAGATAACATCTACAATACTGTAAACTAATTAATTGCTAGATTACGAAAGAACCACCAAGATCTAAGAGATAAAATTAGAGCATACCACAAATTTAGAGACCAAAGTTGACCTACCATTCATTAGAGAAGAAAATGTACATATATGTGAGAGTGCCTTCATAAAATGTGAGATGGAATCCTTCAACCTAGAATGGTGGAACAATTACCCAATGAACTAGGATGAGGTGTCAAAATGGAACCAATACCTCTCTAGACAACTCCTATATGATGACAACTTGTCAAGTATCAAATAAACATAGATGAATAGTAAAGCTTAATAATCATAAGTGTAATTAATTAAATACACTAACACCCACCCCCCCCCTTAAGCACAACTTATGAGAACAAGAAAGATATGAGTCTCGACAAAAAGGCCTAATAAGGTACTCATTTACAATTCAAATAACTCTGAAGCAAAGAGAAATGAGGAAAACCTAGTGGGAACAAAACCTCCCTTCAAAAAAACATAAGATGAAATGACATGTACAAGTGAAGAAGAAGAGTGATAGATGGAGGAAACATGATAACCCCCCAAAGACTACTATGAAATACTTCTATCACAAAGTAAAATATGTTCTCCCTATAGGACTGAAAGTAGAGAAGATCATATGACCCCCTCAGAAGATACAAAGTGATCAACTCCATGTAGTGCTAGTAGATGCTCAACACTAGATGCTAAGTATGATCCATGAATTTTGAACAACATTTCTCCCCTTGGGAAGAAACACCACTATAAATGTGTGCAAGATTACTTACCATTCTGAATAGGAATATGTAGGCATCAAGATGAATGTATTTGAATGTTGCACATAATCCAAAGACTAAAATGATGCTAGTGATGCCTTTGAAAGATGCTAAAAGGTACCCAATCTAATGTTAATTTTTGACGGTTCATGTACCATGAAATATTCTAGAATAGGGACCATGAATGTATGGTCATGTCTGGACTGATGTGAATCTGATACTATTGTATATGAAGACAGCTGAGTTGGATATCCCAACTCATGAATGTTGGAAAAATCTATCACGATAGGAGCTAATGTAGGCGAGCTAAGAGAATTGTCCAAATATGGAAATAGTGATTGAACTTCATGAAAGTCATCACAAAATAGAAGTCTAATGTCTTCAACACTACCATCCAAATTGGCAAGAAGGGACACTACAAATAAAGATGCTATGTCTGATAGATATGCATCGTAATATGGTTGATCTGGCATGAAAAAACAATAATGCCTGATGCAAATAATTTGTGGAACTCATGGATGAGTGAATAAGACATTCAAATGTAGCAACAAGTGATGGTGTCCCACTAAATGGCCAAGTGAGACTCGATGGTGTTTCTATATGAGTTGGAGAATCAAGTAAGGAAATACCATGATTGAGAATAATTTATTATATTTCCTAAAATTGATGAAACCAACATTCTTCTATTGTACGGCTATAATTTCTACAATATCTACACTTGATGTTCCATTTATTAGGAGGATTATGCAAAATACTTGAATAGAAGGGATTCATTTGTGAGAGACATGATCACTTTGAACCAACAAAATAAAAAAATATAAAAAAAACACCAAGATTGCCCCTAGATTATCTAGTTCCCCTTTATTATAGTACTTAATAGGAGTTCTTTACATAACCAAACCCAAGGAAAACATTGAAAATTAAACTTTATAATGGTAGTGTGTGAGTGACTCCTTTGGATTCACAATGAAAAACATGCACTTTTGCAAAAAAAGAACTCAACTTTGAGTTCATGAGAAATAGTTATAAGAAAATGAATTTTACCTCTTACAAAATTAATCCTCCTCCAAAAATCATTTTGTGGTGAAAAATAATTTACTTCACGAAAAAAATAATTTGCGAAAACAAAAAAGATGGGCCAAAGGTAAGCCCCCTAGGGTGATAGAACTAGGGGCTGAAATCTTATGTGACCGGGGGCTAACATCCAAAAACGGTTAAGCCCCCCCCCCCACCATGACATCAATTAGGCTAATAGTTTCTTATTTCATCATAAAAACATAAATCACTTATTGACGAGGTTCCTGAAAACCCCAATATTTTTCCAAGGACAAACACACACTGCGTGTCGAAGCCGTAAATTTTCTGCTGGTGCTTGGATGCATGTTGTTTTGACAATGAGGCCAACTTACTCAATCTTGAAAACACATAGTCATTCCATTCCTGCAATGAATGTGGTCGATATGATGATACATGTGGGTGACCACTATAGACTGTAGACAAAATTCACAATGCCCCAATACATAAGTTATAGGCTTCAAAATATCTCATATCTTCTCTGATACCATGAAAAAACCACCAAGATCTAAGAGATAAAAATGAAGCACAACACAAATTTAGAGTCCAAATTTGACCTATCATTCATTGGAGAAGTAAAGGTACATATAGGTGAGAGTGTCTTAACAAAATTTGGGATGTACTCCTTTAACCTAGAGTGGTGGAAAAACTACCCAAGGAACTAGGATGAGTAGTTGAAATGGAATCGATGCATCTCTAGATGACTCCTAAATCATGAAAACTTGTGTGAACAAGTGTTGAATAAACATTGATGACTAAGAAAGCTTAATAATCCCAAGTGTAATTAAATAAATAAACTAAAAGATTAAGATAATGAGCTTACTTTGTATTAATCATTTTCCTGATTCAATTGTTTATTATTTATTTTTAATCCATAAAGAGGTGAACCTTGAGATAAACTCATATTTTTAAAATGAGTTGAGAAGAACATTTTTCGTTCAACATAAATAAGTGTTTAAAGAGAGACAATCTCGACAGTCAAAATATATACCATGATAGGAAAAAAATTAATATTTGCACCAAAATATGAGCATCAAGAACTCTTTCCTTAGAGACTACATATTCTCAAGTATAGCATTCAAGATCCAAAAGTGGGAGACAAACACATCAAGCACCAAGTTTAAGAATGACTTCCACTTGTTACCCATTAAAAAGAAAATAAGAACAAATATCTTTATCCATCTTCTTGATCGTGTTAATTTATATTTTTGGAGGGCCCAAGTCTTTTTAAAATCTTTCTAAACATGGTTTTAAGGGAACCCCAAACAAAATATTTAATCAAAATAAAATATTTAAATAAATTCCCCCTTCTTTAGAAGCTATTAACAAATTAAAATAAAAAAAAATTCCCCATTCTTGTCCCTAGAAGGTTAGTTGGCTAATTAAGGGGGACCATGTTGTTGTCAATGAACAAGCTTGGGTTTAATTCAATATAGGAGGGTGCAAGGACAAGATCCTATGTGATTTTCTCCCCATGAATTATTGTCACCTTCGCCTAGGTAGACCATGGTAGTTTGATAGAAAGGCTCAACATAATGGTGAGAAGAACTCATACTCATTTCAGAAGGATGGGGTAACATATAAAATACATTCCATTGGAGATGAGAAAGAGACTAATCAAGTAGGTGCTAGTGTGTTTATGGCTGGGGAAAAAAATTTCCTTGACACCATGAAGGAAGATTGGGTAGGTTTTTCATTGGTACTAAACCTTAAGTCAGAGGAGGAGACTAGTGACAAGAAAGAAATCTATGATCAAGTTTAGGATTTGTTGGATAGGTAAAGTGAAATAGTTATTGATGGATCACATGGTTCTTTGCATCCCAAAATAATTATAAGTCATCAAATAGACCTAGTACCATGATCCTCTCTCCCAAATAAGGTTGCATATAAAATGACCCCACAAAAAATGTGGAGATTGCTAAGCAAGTGCAGGAGTTTCTTGAAAGTGGTCTAATAAGGAAGATAATTAGCCCCTATGTTGTCCCCATAGTGTTGGAACCAAATAAAGGGGGCACATGGAGGTTATGTACTAACTAAAGGGAAATGAAAAATTATAATAAGGTATAGATTCCCCATACCTAGGATGGAAGATATGATGGATTTATTAGCAGGGGTAAGTTACTTTTCAAAGATAGACCTGAAAAGAGGCTACCATCAAATGAGGATCAGAGAGGGGGATGAATGGAAGAAAACTTTCAAAACCATAGAAGGATTTTATGAATTGCTTGTAATTGTGTTTGGACTCTCCAATGAGCCAAGCACATTCATGAGACTCAAGAATGAAGTCTGGAAGGACTATCTTTGATATTTTTTGTAGTGTATCTATATGATATACTAATTTATAATAGAACTAAAGAGGAGAACCTAAATCATTTAGATATTATTTTGAAAAGGATTTCTAATGAGAAATTAATAATAAATCTTGAGAATTGTAAATTTTTAAAAGAAGAACTTGTTTACCTAGGTTTTGTGATATCTCATGGAGACTTGTAGATGGATCCAACAAAGATTGATGTCATAATAAATTGGCCCACTCCTTGGAATGCATGCTATCTAAGGAGATTCCATGGGTTGGCTACCTTCTATAGGAAATTCATAAAGAATTTCAGTCAGATATGTTCAATAATTTTGGAAACCATAAAAGGACAAGGTAAAACAAAGTTTCTTGGGATAGGTGAAGCAGATAAATGGTTTGAATACTTGAAACAAAGGATAACTTCTCGAACTCTTTTGGTATTATTTCATTTCAATAATCTATTCACCATTGAATGTGATGCTAGAAATGTGGCTATAGGTGTTGTTTTGAGCCAAGAAGGAAGGTCTGTGGCCTTCTTCAGTGAAAAAATTAATGAAGCTAAGAGTAAGTACTCCTCTCATGACCTTGAATTATATTCTATGGTGTAGGATTTAAAAAAATGGAGACCCTACCTCCTACCCAAATAATTTGTGGTATACACTAAAAACCATGCCTTGATTTTCTTGAATTCACAGGAGAAACTAAGCCATAGGTACTTAGCATAAGACTAATCACTATTCAAAAGATACAGTTGCAAAGTATTGGATAGATGCCTGTAAGGATATTTATAAGGAAGATGGAGAATTCTTGGAAGCATACAAGATATTTAAAAAGTTTGAGAACAATTTTCATTGTGATGTCGTAGAATTCACATTGCAGAATGGTCTTATTTTTAAGGGAGGACAATTGTGTGTCCCTAAGGGGCCAGTAAGGGAGAATTTCATTTTGGAGAAGTACAATTGGAGTCTTGGTGGCCATTTTGGTATCAATAAGACCTTGGAACTAGTGAAAAGGTTCTATAATTGGCCTAGAATGCAGAAGGATGCTAGGAAGAATGTGGATTCATGTACAACATGCCAAAGAGCCAAGGGTACATTATCAAATTCATGACTGTACCAACCTTTTCCAGTACCAAACAGACCATGGGAGAGTCTTAGCATGGATTTTTTGGTAGGGTTTCCTTGAACAAAGGGTGTCTATGACAATATTTTTGTTGTATTTGATAGGTTGAGTAAGATGGAAAACTTCATTCCTTCCAAAACAAATCACGATGCCTCTCTTATAGCCAATCTATTTTTCAGAGAGATTGTAAGAATTCATGGTTTTTCATTGAGCATAGTCTCTGATATGGACACAAAATTCATTAGTCACATTTGGAGAACATTGTGGAGAAGGTTTGGAACTAACTTGTACTTCATCTCTTCATATCACTCCCAAATATAGGGGAAGAATGAAGTGGTAAAAATATCCTTGGGGAACTTTCTTAGGTGTTTGAGTAAGGAACATGCCCAGGCATGATATGTAATCATTCCATAAGCATAATTTTCCTATAATGATTCTGTGAACATGAGCACAAGCAGAATTCCATTTGAAGTGGTTTATGCAATGCATCCAAGAGGAGTCCTTGAATAGAGGGACCTTACAGGTATGGAGAAGAGGAGTAGGGTATGTGCAGGATCATGGTATGCCAAAAAGTGGTGATGAGAAAAAGAAGTCCTGATTGGCAGATTGATTGAAAAATATCTATAAATTTCAAATGGTATAATAATTTTTAAATTTGAAATATGTGTCACATTCTATGCTTCACCTACTATAATAAAAAAAGAAAAAAAAATCAATTTGATTAAGTTTAGACTAAGTTAAGATGGTCAGACACAGGAGTTTTTATGTTCTGGAAAAGTTGTAGAAGAAAAATCATAATTAATTATTTACTTGGAATAAAATTACAAAATAATATGCATCACATCCAGACATGAGTCTACTACTTATATCTATAATTTAGTAAAAAAATATTATCATTTGATTGTGTTTAAGGTTGTTAGACATACACCTACTTCTTATCTTTTTAGTCCTGATTGATGGACTGATTGAAAAATAGCTATATCTTTCAAACAATATAAGATTTTTGATATCCTCAATATGATTAACATTCTATGCTTTTCCTACTATAATAAATTTTTTTTTTTTCAATTCGATGAAGTTTATACTAAGTTAAGGTGGTCAGACACAAATTTGTTTATATTTTGGAAAAGTTGTAGAAGAAAAATCATAATTAATTATTTTCTTAGAAAAAAATTACAAAAAAATATGCATCACATCCAGACATGAGTCTACTACTTATATCTATAATCTTGTGTTTACGGTAGTCAGACATACACCTACTTCTTATCTTTTTCCTAAAATTTTCATACTGCTGCATATAAATTTGAAATTTCACCATATAGAATATTTTTCTAAAACAAAATGGCTTTTAACAAAGAAATTAAATTAAATTTTCTACAGATTCTCTTCTTACACATTGTTTTATATAAGATTGACAACTTGTTCAGAATTTTACGTCAACTTTCCTAAACCTAATTTTTTCAATTTTCATTACCACTTAAGGGCCAGGTTTGGCATACCATGATCCTGCAAATACCGAGTGGACACACTAAAGAATTTGCACAAGCCATGAAGGAAGTACATGAACAAGTGAGAGCCAATGTCAAGAAAAATATCTAATACGTGAAAGACAAAGTAGATCAAAGGAAGAGAGACGTGGAATTCCAAGTTGGAGACTTGGTTATGGTATATTTGAACAGAGAAACACTTCCCAAATGTAGTCACACAAAGTTAACGATGAAGAGAATTGGAGCATGTGAGATGTTGGGAATATATGGGGAAAATGCATACAAAGTGAACTTACCTTTAGATGTTGCTATATCCCTCATCTTTAATGTTGCAGACTTGATACAGTATAAGGGGCCTCCAGTCACAAAAATCATACGTGCATTTGTAGATGAAGAGCAAAAGGAATTGTTGAAACAATTGGCCTCATAACACACTCCAATGGTGGAAGGTATCCTGGATACCAGAGTAAAAAAAAATAGATAGAAGACCTATTGGGAACATCTTGTTAAGTGAAAAGGGAAACTTGGTTTAGAGGCGACTTGGATGCTGGAGGAAGACCTGAAGAAGAAAGGACCATGGTGTAGGAGCACCAAGGCTTAGTAATTAGGGGTTATAAATTGTTTTTGGTTTTGATTAGAGTTTTAGGAATATTATCTGAACCAATGGGTCTTGAATTTAAAGGCATGATTATAAGCCTAAATAGAGAGTCAATAATTGGCTCAAAATGACCTTTAGGACATTTGGGCCCAATGTGCTAAAAGATGTACAACATTGGACTAAAAGGCTTGAAATATGATATGATAGAAAGAATAGGACCTATTGGATGTAAAATTAATTAATTTAGTCATTATAAGGGTCTCTAAGGAGTTAGAGGCATTATAGGGAAAAAAATTTCAAAGATGCTAAAGTTTCTAAAAAGTTGCTATTCAAATTTTGCAACTTTGGAGCAACTTTTTGAAACATATTGAAAAGTGGCCTCAATGGTCCAATAAGTTTGAAATAGTGGTTAAGTGAAGTTGAGAAGGTTGGAGCATGGGATTTTAATCCATTTGGATACAATATGTGTTAATCTCTAAGTTCTGTTGATGATTAGTGCCCAACACTTAGTCATTTCATTAGGCAGTTTTAGTTGGCTATCATTGTGGCCGAGCTAAAACTATACAAAGCCGAGCAACATTGCCGAGCAGTTTTTCAGTATGCCTAGTTACATTGCTGAGCTGAGTAGAGACAGGGATATTAAGTGCCGAGTGACAGACAATCAAGTGTTGAGAAGGACAATTTTTGTATACTTGTCAAGAATGATACAAACTTCAAGGACAAGTGATCCGACCGACTTGTATAAGCTTTTTGGGCTGCTTATGTGTGCATTTAATATTCTTATACGAAGTTAATTATGCATTTAATTGTTTTATCTTATGCATTACTCATTGTAACCATTAATTGTAATACCGTCATGGCATGGGCATTGGATCTTGATCGTTGATCTAGATCTCACTGTCAGATCTGTATAGATATATCAGATTGCTTCGAAACCCTATTTTGTATGTGCAAGAGGCAGAAGAGAAATTGTTGAAGTGACTGCATTTTTGAAGTGAAATGCATAGAGGGTTATTTTGTTCAGAAGCAGAGATCAAGCAGAGCATAACATAGTGAACAGAAGAGTAAAGGTATATCAGATTATAAGATCAGAAGAGATACTGAAAAGAGGAGATCCATCATCAGCATCAGAGTGCATATTGAAGGATCAATATTTGAAACTTTTTAATCATTATATCAGGTGAAAATCTCTTAACAGAGTGGTTTTAGCAAGCCTTTATTTATCTCTTAACATAGTGCTTACTTCATTGTAAGTTTAAATCCTTTAACAAGGTAGATTGTAATGATCTAAAGCTTTTAATCAGGAAGACCTCTAATAGAGAAGATTACATTTTGTAATCAAACATTGTAACCTTAACTGGTACACTTTATTACTGCAGTAGTGGAGAATTTTGTGGGTGTCATCCCCACCCTAGTTTTACCTATTTGGGTTTCTGGGTTACCAAGTTATTGTGTAATGTGTTACTTATTTCATGGTGTGGATGCTATTTGAGATTACATTAGATTCATTTATGTATGAATGTGGATCAGTTTGTTTTAAGTGTTTAACTTTGAAGATCTAATTCAGCCCCCCTCTCAGTATCTTGCTTTTCCATTATTGTATTTCCAATAATTGGTATCAGAGCAGAGTTCTCTAAAAGGTTATAATCAGCTTGAGAATTAAGATCTTGAGATGGAGATCTACAAGATGGGTAAAGTCATTGAGAATCAAAAGATTGATGTTCAACTAGCACTCCAATAGTTTAAGACTGCAAGACAAGAGTTAAGGAAGTCCTTGACTGCAAGGAAAGATTTGGCCAAACAAATGAATGACACTCACTATTAGGAAGAAGACACCACAAATCTATTTTAGAATGGAGATTCTACTGAGAGTGATGTAGCAATAGCAGATATACTGGAAAAGAATAGTGCACTATGTGAAGAAGTCAAAATTTTGAAAAAGGAACAAGAAGTCCACTCAATAAGAATGTGTGAAGTTGTTGAACAAAAAAAGAAAGCCGAAGATGACAAGGCTATGGCAGAAGAAGACAAGAGAATGCTGACTACAAGACTTGATGAAAGAACACATGATGTGCAAAAAATGATAGTCAATCAAGTGGACATGGCAAATCAACTACTACTTGTCAATCAGTAGATCAGAAGGAAAGACTTGGAGATTGAAAGATGAATTGAGATCTGAGAAATAAATTAATAACAGAGTAAATGATCCAAGTACAGCTATGAACTACTTTGAACAACTAGTGGAAGCATCAAGAAGACCTAAAGATTCTGTTGGGTTAGGTCACATTGAACAACATACAACCACTGAAGATGGAGAATCATCCAAGATAGGTGAAAGAAAGAATGCAAAGTTGAGAAACAAGAAAACTATTTGTCACCACTGTGGAAAACCAGGTCATACAACAAACATTTGCCGAAGCAAGAATGGTAAGTCCAATCCTAAAACTAACTTTAATGGTTATTGCTTTAACTGTAATAAGTTTGGACATCAAGCACGTGAATGTAAGGCAAAGACAATTAAAACACCTGGATTCAATGGTAATTGCTATAATTGTCACAAATATGGTCATAGAGCACAAGATTGTAGATCTAAAGGTAAACATCGATGTACATCAAAGGTACAAGAGAACTCACCAAGAAAAGGCAATACTTACAATTGGGATTACAACACATGGCATAGTTGTCATTACTATGGTGAGTATGGACATGTTCCAGAAATTTGCATAAGGACACATTTAAGAGGAAAGTCTAAAAGTTGGATGAATGGAAGCCTATTTTGTCACAGTTGTCTGAAAATTGGCCATACAAGGAAAGATTACAAAACTAGAGTACCTGCGCCTACAATTGAGCAAATTAGAGAATAGATGAACAAGACATGGGTCAAGAAGTCTAAACCATGCAACAGTGAAGATAATGAAGCCGAGGTCGCCCAATCCAATGGATCAGGTGATCACATCATCTCCAATTAAGAGAAAGAGGTATGTAAGGAACTGTATTTAAAAATTCTTATTTTACATCAGTTCCTAACATGAAATGTACAAAAAGTCCATATTTGCATATGTTAAGATGCACCAGGACATATTTGAAGACAAAATGCCGAGATGAGAAAATTGCACTATAGGTACCAAGCATCTATCATGGACACTAAAGCCGAGTTCTTTAGTAAGTTCATATTTTTGTTGGCCAAGTAAAATTCTGTGAAGGCCGAGTGTAGTGAGCCGAGTGGGATGAAAGTTGTGTTAAGGTTGAGGACAGCTGGCTTACACTAACTCAATGGGAAAAACATTTAATGCTCACCTACCTTGACCTTTCGTAGCTTATAAAGGATGAACAATTGATATTTCATTTTTACCTTTCGATTTTACTATTTACGGAGTGATTGAAGCGATTTGTAGAAATGATATTAACGAAGCTAGGAATGGAGATTTCATCAGTGTGCCATCAACAATCTTAAAGTGAACAGTGAACAAAGAACAGTGAAAAGCATCACTTGCCGAGGTATTCTATTTTCCATCTCTCAAATCCTAAATTTCAGAATTATGGCTGCAAGTTCTTCCGCACCAGCCAAGAGTATGGAGGCAGAACCAGAACAAATTTAGTTGATTAGGAGTGATGAATGTGAACCTCTAAAATTTTGAGCCATCCCTGAAAGTGCGATACATAGTGATTTAAAGGGAGCCCTCTCATCCATCCCTCCCAAGGTACTTATGATTCATGATGTTAGATCATGTTATATGATTAAAATTGGAGAAGTAGGTGATAATGAATTAAGAAAATCCTACAGCAAACTGTGTGTTAATGGAGTTCTGAAGGCAGAATTCAAACACTTAGCCAAAAAAGGGTTAACTTGTGCCCTAGATTTTCCCCAAGGTTTCAAAGATGAATGGATCAAGGTTATCCTTAGCTGAGTTCATGACATGAGTAAGTGGCTAGATAATGGACCAATCAAAATCACCAGAAGCATGATTCATGAGGTGACTAGATATCCTATAGTGAATGGAAAGCAGAAAATGAGGGATAAAAGAAAAGAGGAAATTACATTGAACACTGGAGCAGGATGGAACAATAGAGGTATGACTATCTCTACAATTACTGACCTAGAACTTGATTTTGGAGTAAGGGTAATTGCACACAAGTTCTACCAGTCTAGCAGATTGGACAGTGTTCCCTGTACAATAGTTGATCAGGCATGGAAAATTGTGAAGAAGAATCACACATATGATCTTGCTGAGCTACAATAGACACAGTTAGTTGAGAACCTTGTATCAATCAGAAAGGCTAAGAGCTCGTCATGTAAGTTTGGTTCTTTACTAGCATGTATATTTTTCTACATTCAGGACACATTTCCTACACTGGGAAATATTGTTTGGAAGAAGGATAGACCCATTATAGTTCATATTAGTGAATGCATAGAGAAATTAGGAAGCAATTTCAATAGCATTATGGGTAGCTATTTTATAGAATTCAAGAAGAGAATGAGATTAAGGACTAGGATTCCTAAGTCACTAGTGGAGAAGCACTATGAGGAAATCTATTTTCTAGTTGATACAGATAACACTTATATCAAGGCAGTGACTCCTAGAATAACATGTTTAGAGCCATTTCCATATGAGATTAATGTTGATGAAGCATTAGCCACCATCACTCCACTCCTAGCCGAGGAAATTGACACCCCAACAGAGAGATTTGGAAATTTTGATGAAGCTAAGGCTAAGATTTATAGAAGGTTGAATGAAGGAACTATGGAGAGGAAAAGAAAGAAGATAGTGAAAAATTTGAAGAAAATGGTTGGCTTGGGTAGTGATGAAGAACCTGAGGATGCACCTCTAGGTCTGTCCACTGGACAAGGTGAGGATATTTCTACTGAGGAGGAAGTAACTGCATCAGAAGAAGTTACAAAGAAAGCTAAGGGCAAGAAGCCATCAATTGTCATAGTAACCAAGCCGAGTCGAGCCAAACCAAAGGTTACACCTCCTGCAGCTAATCATCTAAGAACAAGAGCATCTACTATTACTTCCTGAGTAGAAGTGCAAAAAAAAGTATATGGTAAGAGAAAATTTGCAGAAAGTAGTTCTGGTAAGGAAGCAAAGGTTGCTCCTAAGGCTTAGCCGAGTAAGCCAACAAAAAACCAAGAAGGAAATTAAATCTGAGGCTAGCTAATGATGGGGAGTTGACAGAAACTTATGAACCCACAAAAATACCTATAGCTTAGTTTAAGAAACCAGCAAGCATTGATGAGGTATGTGATACTTTAAGGAATTCAGCAGTGTTAGCAACATTTAAGTTTATCAAATATGACAAGTTGAAAACAACAGATAGGAACAAGGTTCAGGAATCACTCTTGGACATGATGAGTACCTTGAAATTGACTCCTACAGAGATAGGAAATCATGTTCTTGATGAACTATATGACTTTCTGTCCAGCTAATAGGAATTTGCACTTGCCACTGGAAGAAAAATTAGGGAAGGAACCCTAGCAAAGATAATTCCTGAGTTAACCTCTAAACAAAGAGCCAAATTCATAGAGGATTATAAGAGTAGGTTTTTTCCCAAACTCAGAGGATATTCTATTATGAAGAATGACATAGAAGGTGTAGTACATCAAAGCACAAGAATCTGGAATGAGATTTTTGGACTAGTCATTCCAAAAGATAAGAAACCTGGTGAAGGGTCATGCGAGCAACATATAAAAGTTGAAGAAAAAACTACCCCTGAACCACAGATACTTAAAGATCAAATTGTAGAAGATAAGGACATGACCAAGGATGCATTAGTTGAAACAAACTCTATTAATCTGACTGCAGATAGTCCTATGGATTATATAGTTGATGATCCAAGCAATTTGAATGCCAAGGAACAATAGATGTCGAGTGGAAAAGACACTGATTTGCCTATTAAGGCAATTGACACTGAAGAAGAGAAGTCCACAGCATCTGGTGAGAAAATTGAAGTTGGAAGTATTCAGAAAAGTGAAGGACAACAACAAGAAAATGAACAAGAGGTAACTTCACAAGATCCACCTATTTTAGAGGTTGTGAAGATAGTTTTAGATAGTGGAGTAGTAACAACAGATGTTGTTGATAAGCCTAAATAAGAAGAGGTAGCACAAGTGTTGGTTGAGATACCACACTCTGCATCATCCACTCCCACAGGTCCTAAAATGGTGGTATGCCAAATCCACAGACATTATTGATAGAATTGAAGGAGGCAATGGAGACTGACACTGTCAAAGGGAAAGATATTATGCCGCCGAGCATAAGTTCTCCATAAATGAAGAAGAAGAAGATCTTGAAGAAAAAGTCACAGATTTTAGATGTAACACTTGATGAAGTAATTGTGATTCCACAATGGGATCCCAATGAGTTATCTTTTGAAGAAATTGGGAATCTTCAAGAATTACTTAAAAGGAAGAAGAGACAGGAAGAAATGAAGATAGAACAAAAGAAAAAGCAGGTGTTGCATGACATCAAAGACATATTTACAAAGGCTTTTGACTTAGAGGATGAAATACCTCAAGCTCCAATCATAGATCAACTAGTCACCATTGTACAGAAAGTAACAGATGAGGACATAGATAGCAATGAGAAGCTTCTACAATGGTCTGAGAGAAGATTTGAGAGCAAAGTTCTAGAGAAGATCTCAAAAGAGATAGAAACAAAACAGGTTGAATTTTCTGTTCTTGTAGAAATCTTAGAGAAAGTTACATCCAATGTTTATTCTTTGTATAAGAAATTATGTGATGTTGAATTTTTCACAAAGGATAATTTACAACTTTTTGAGAAGCTACAGTTAGATTTGAGATCAACTGGTGCAACTTTAGGTAAAGATACTACATCTAGTTCTTTACATGTTAATAAGTTGATAAATGCACAAAGGAGAATAGCCAAGCTTATGGCTGAAGATGGTCGAATAAGGGCCAAGTTGATAACTATTCAGACAAGCTTGTTGCCTCATTTGGAGGTAATACAAAAGGAACTCTCAAAAGCTAAGGAGTTATCATAGAGCAGTGCAAATCTATCGACTGTAGAAAGTTTAGTGAGTCTAGCTGCCGAGCTAGAAATAAAAATGGAAGTTATGAAGGTTGCAAAGGAAAGTTGGGATACAACATTTGAATCCACCCTGCAACTTCATAATAAATTTTTGGATAAGTACAACTTAACCCCACCAGCAATCAATGAAAAAAATAAGGGGGAAGTTAGTACTACGAAAGGAGGAAGTTAGTAAGGAAGTTGGTAAGGAGTTATGAAAGGGTACATCAGTACAAAAAAGGTACACTTGTATATAATTTTTGAAGGCATTGTAAACTTTTTGTATAATTATATTCCTAGGGGGAGTACTTAGCGTACTTAGGCAATATTTTGATGAAATGTACAGAAGTAATGATAAGTGTTTTTGCCACTAATATCAAAGGGGGAGATTGTTAATCTCTAAGTT
>MU224010.1:801283-824514 GCA_018584345.1 Thuja plicata
TCATTAGGACTAAGGTCACTAAATTAGCCATTGTTAGTAGTTTTTATATTTCTTAGGCTTTGTTGCTTAATGTTGGATTTGAGCCATGAATGTGTCTTAAACACATAAATGATATCATAGAGATGCCTAAGGCCTTAAATAATATTGGATCCTTGAAATGAAGAGGTTAGATTTCCTAAAACTTAGGAAGGATGCATAATGGAAAAGATGCCAAAACTTGCTAAAATGTTGCTATGACAACATTTGCAATTATTACAAATGTTGCATGCAACTCAGTTATCTTTGGATCTCCTTATGAATAGGAAGTGGGAATTGACCAATAGTTCCTAGAATCGTGGAGATTGCATCTAATGTTACCCAAGACTTGAATCTAAAGTTATTCATTCATTGTAACAAGTTTGAGATATCAAATAGAGCTCTGCAACTCTGTATTCAGGAATCCCGAGCATTTTTTTATGATAGTCATATGTAATGGATTGAAAGACTAAAAATAATTATATTTTTGTGTTCCTAGGATAGTTTTCAGCATCTTTCATTCAATAAGCTAGTTGTTTAGAGGTATTTTAAGGTCTTAGATAAAATATTTTGTGTTTTGTGTGTTCATTGGTCCAGTCTTGACTAGTCAGTCGATTCATGGCTCCCCCATGAAATTTAACCATGGGATATTCCTAAGGATAGATGGAAATGTTAGGGGAGTCAATGGTATGTATTATGTAGAGATAGGAGTCATGGAAAGTCAAGTTTCTATTTTTAGTTCCAAGCCCTAGGCGAGCATGCACTGCCTGGTTAGTGGTTTGGAGGTGAAATAATGAGCATTCTTATGCAGGGTAGTGAAGTACTGTACGGACTAAGTGCAGTTTCAATTAGGGAATAGTCATATCTTGACATGCTAGGAGGGTTGAGTTTATATCAATCCACTTGGTCAAGTTTTGAGGAAGTTTTGCATTGTGTTGCAGACAGTCCTAGAAATTAGGCCTATTAGCCTTATTGATACTTTTTTGTAGGAACACTATGTACAGAGGACTTCTAAAACTAAAACCTTCAAAATATCTTGTAAAGTGATAGAGGGTATCTGAATGTGTGGTTGATTTTTCAACTCCTTTGGGAAAGTTTTGAAAGAAGTGGGAAAAACACACTGTAAAAGGCTACAAGGAATAAGCCTCATTTAGGCTTCCAAGAGATTGGATTCTTGAACTTGGTAAAGACCAAGTTGAAGATCCTAGTAAATGGTTTCAAATGACAAGGAGATGAAAATTTTCAAGTGGATATATGTCCCTGCAATGAATCATGAATGTTAGAGTGGAATTGGCACTTAGATCCTTCTAGGTGTAGTGGAAGAAGTGAAGAATTGAACTAACTAAAAGGTGTTAGTCTTTCAAGGTGAGGCACATGAGTTGAGTACTCTTAGAGAAGAGTTGTAATTGGAATTATTTAATCATCTAAGCCAATCAGGACCTAGAGGAGATTAGGTTCCTAGAAGAGAAAAGCTAAGGTCTCTTAGTTGAAGTGCTAGAAAGCCTTGGAACACTCACACCATTTTGTTACAAAATGAACATTTAACTCTCTCGGTAGTTGATTTTATTTGAGATGAGTTATTCTTTTTGAAGTTGTCAATTTTATGTTATTTCTTACCTTCCTTATCCTTTTTAGTGTTCTTTTTATCTCCTTTAGCATCCTGCTTATTTTCATTTCCTGCAAATAGATCTTGTGTCTTAGTGGATTTCAAAGTACTTATTTGAGTTAACTTTTATTGCTCCCTTATAAGATTAGAAATGAAGTCATCTATTTTGGTAATTTTCTATGAGCAACCAAGGGCTCTTTTAGTATAATAGAAAGAAGAGACAAGCACAGAAAATTAAAAACCTAGTTTAAAAGTATAGAAAGGATTAATTGATCCTCTTTCTTGTCAATTCCACAATATTTTAATTACAATTAGAAAGATTTAATAGTCAAATTAGGATCAATGCTGCTAGATTTAGATTGTTTCTTGTAGAATGCAAAAATAGAGTACTTCTTGAGGAAGTGTAAAAAATAGAAACACACAATAGTCCCTTGATTATCTTATTCTCCCCTTATTTTTGGCACATTATAAGAGTTCTTTTTAACCAAAACCCAAAAAAAAAATGAAACTTTATAATGATAGTGTGTGAGTGTGTCTATTGGATTCATGATGAGAAAACAAGCACTTTTACAAAAATAGAACTCTCAATTTTGAGTTGCTGAGAAAATGTTATAAGTAAATGAACTTTTGTCTATTTACAAATTTATACCTCCTCCAAAAAAATTGCTAATTCAAATAAGGATGGTCCATAGTTAAGCCCCATGGAGTTGGAAAGAACTAGGGGCTAAAAATCCACTCGCCCAATGGATAAAGTCCAAAAAATGATCCCCTTCAAACCCCGTCTAACCGCACACAAAATGGCCTAGGAAAACTACTATCGATGGGCATGTAAGGGACTAGATGGAATGCCTTACCCAAAAAATGCCAAAGGAAGGATTTCAAACCATGACCCTTTTATTTTAGATTTGTAGAGCCCACAGTTTTGCAGACTGCAGAGGAAGCAAGAATTAAAACCACGAGAGACTGAGATTTTTGAAACCATAGAAGGCCATTTGAAAAAAACTATCACCTAAACCAAAAACTATTGCACCAACACAAAGACAGGGGGTGAATTATGAAATTCGGACAAGTGCACAAAGGTTAGATCGCATGCACAAAGGTAGGAGAAAAGGGCAAAATTATGCCATATAGGTGCCACCAACCAAGATGATCCACCGATGTATGATGGGATCACCATAGGGTAGTGTGTTTCTACCAGTCAAGCCTCACATTCACTGCATATAGTCGCTAGTGCTTTAATGCCAAAACAAATATAGGTTAAAAACCCTTCCATGAATATAGGCTTCAAAAAATCTCTATTCGGCTTTGATACCATGTAGAAACCAAAATAGATTAGAGATAAAAAAAGCATAATAATAAAGTGATTAGATCCCAAAGTTGACATTTTAATAATGACAAAAAGGTGAGTGCATATAGGTGAAAGTGAAACCACAAAAGTAGGGATGGGTTCCTCAACCAAGAGTGGTGGTGGAAAACAACCCACTAAACTAGGATGATGTGCTGAAATAGAATTGACACATCTCTAGATAACTGCTAAATGATGATGACTTGTGTTGAAAAGTGGCATGTTGGAGATTTTTCTTGCAATCTACTTTCCTAGATGAGATTTTGAGGCTAGGTTATGGGATTAAAAACCTAGGACATAAAATAAACACCCTTAGTAGAAAGGAGAAAAGAGACAATTACAATTCACAAGGTTCAAAGACCTTCTACCCTTTGAGCTCCACATCACGCAGGTGCGTATACCTTATCTGTACACACATAAGCCTTTGTGACAAATAATATCTTACAGATATATAAATTGAATATATTTCAAACCTATAGGTAACATGTACATCAATGTTTTACCAAATCTTATGCAGTATCCCACTTTCATAAAGTATGTTTGAAGGGAAAAGATTGTCTTTGATGTATTTGATTAATGGATCTCTGAAATACCCTAGATCCCTCATAGATTGATGCCTTATGCAATGGGAAACAAACTCAAACATAACACTGCAAAAGTAAGATTATGAACAAAGAAGACATCACAGTATAATATGTCTAATGCC
Organism: Thuja plicata; assembly: GCA_018584345.1. Taxonomy (NCBI): domain Eukaryota; kingdom Viridiplantae; phylum Streptophyta; class Pinopsida; order Cupressales; family Cupressaceae; genus Thuja; species Thuja plicata. The sequence continues at coordinate 804,956 of MU224010.1, forward strand.
TTACATCAAACATACCCTGTTACTCAAGTTATAGTTATGGGTCCACCAATGTGTTCAGATATGAAACTACCTATTCAAATTATTTAACCCCCTCCTTGGAAGATACCCTCGAATAGAAAATACATTAGTCAACATCCACTAAAAGACAAGTTTGACATATCCTGGTATATGGACCAAGATGGGGGACGAAAAAGGTGCCAAATACCTTTTTAGTACCCCATATGTGCATAGGGCATGCTGGATATAGGGCACACACCCTATATGGCATGTTCCTTATAGCCCACACGCCCTAAGGTATGGACAAACTAAAATATAGGGCATGCACCCTATAGGGCGCATATCGTATATGGTTTTATATAAAGTTAGGGAAGCCACTTTTGTGGCTCATTTTGTTTGCCCAAACTTGCGGCTAGCCAAGAAAATAGAGATAACAATGCATACATGACTTATTGAGGATTTTTCTCCATCAAATTGAAGCAAGAAATGGCTCCATGACATCATCAAGGTCGAATCAGAAGAAGAGGTAAGTGATTCTACAACCATGTATCTTATTTGTATTGAAATTTAGGTTTAATTTTTAGTTTTCAATCAAATTTGATTGTCAAAGTTTCTTGTCTTAAATTTTATGTTTAAATATACTTTTAAAATAGATTTTATTTTAATTTCCAGGAAGGAATGATCTCCCCACAGAAAATCCTCAACCAAACCCTCCATATTCTCCTCATGAAAAAATGGATGTTGAAAATAACCAAGAAAATGAACCCCAACCGCCTCCACCAATCGAGAAACCTCCTCCTGGAATACATGAAATTTGACAAACTAAATAGAAAGAAGGAAAACATAAATAAAATCTTTAATTAGGAGGTTAAAATATTCTATTGGTACAAATCCTAGAAGGGAAGCACTTTCAAAATCATTAGAATTAATCTTGACCCATGTAGGTTCAGTTAGTGGGCAACTAAATTTATGGCACGACAAAAGAGAAGAAAAAAAACAATATTATGAAAATAAATTATTATATGAAGGCATAAAAATAAACAAATCACAAAAGATGACATTTGCAAACTCTTTAAAAATCCAGGGGAAACTGAAACTCTTAAAACTACAACAAGGAGGTTCCCAATTCATTAGTGCTTGAATGAAGATATAATTTTTTTTTTTTGGGACAGATGGTTAATGCTCTTTTATTCCCCTCCCTGTAACAATTGTGAGGTTCATATCTATTTTCCGCGAAAACTCTACTGTGAGTTTGTCCTGAAGGGGGTGCCAAATTATTTTGACTTTCTAGAGTCTTAGGGTAGAGGTGGGGGGTCATCATTTGATAGACCTATGGCACGTCTTGACCCTAATGCACGTAGGTTGCCTAGTGGAAAGCCACAGGTAGATCATCTTAGTATCCCTTCCAATGTGAAGGAACATCTGGAGGTGGATACACTAGGTATGATTAGTGCTCTAACACAGACTCTCATTTAGTGCGCCACTACTCTAGTCGAGGGTAACCATGGTCAGTTTGCACGGGGTCATTTTTGTTGTTCTTATGGATCCCTGTACACATTTAGTACTGCCAAGAGAGAGGAAGAGGATGATGGACTGATGACTAATGATTTTCTCAATGCAACATTTGGCATTGATACACAGGTAAATATTTGCAAGTTCATTGAGCTTATTTGATCATATTTCATTTTTAAATGAATGAATTTAATTAAATTAGTATATATTGTTTATGATGAAAATTTAGGGAAAGAGTGTTGGTTGTAGTAGAAATGATCCCCTAGACCCCTTATACACTACTTCATCAACTCCACAATAATTATCAAACTAAACATTTTTTTAAGTATATATTTGATTATTCTATAATTATATGGATATTTGTCTCATAACTTATTGTGCATGTACATTACTTCACTGTTGGACCATTAACATTGACATTAGACAGTGAAGGGCCTCGTTCACATTTTGTTGAGGTATGTTTATTTGCACTAGTTTAATTTGTTTTACTTAATTATATTTAATTAATAAATAAATGAATAACTAAATTAGTAGACAAATTATAATGAAAATAGAGATTCAAAGTTTTCATGGCAATGATCACATTCCTTCACCTAGATTTGTGACAACATTATTTAGTCCATAGGTATATATGTAATAATGCATTATAATTAACAAGTCAGTAGTTTGTTCTTATATTAATGGTTGTCTTATAAATTACCATACATGTGTACTAGTTTAATACTGGAGCTACAACATCAACACTGCACACTAAAGTATGCGGTGACACCTTCACAGAGGTATCATTTATTAATTAGTGGGGTTGTAAAATATTATAGGTATTCTTGATAACTAAATAATACTTTTTTTGTTTCATTTTCAGCTAATGACAAAAGAGACTCCTCCTTCATGATAGTTTGAATCATGGCGTAGCTACAACTATAGCTAGTTCTGATGTAGTGATTGAGGTATGAAAGATATTAGTTAATTAGAATTGTTAATTTAATAGTTTGTATTGAAATTTTTAATGGTATTCATGTATTTATTTTAAATATTATTTTGATCATTATTGTAGGGACCCATTACTCTAGATCGTCAGTGTGCCCCTTCGGTGGACGTACATAGTGACTATTTTGTAGCGGTAAGAAAATATTTTATTTTATGTCATCCTATAATTAAATTCCTATGTATATTAGTTATTGATGTTTATACTTGTTATTTTATCAGCTTGAGCTACAGAAGATTCTAGAAAGGAAGACTAGTGAGTGCACTCAGAAGATTACTGCATCTCCATCGATGCAACGATCAAAGACAACCCGGGGTTTGTTTTCTTCCCTATTCAAGAAATTATTAGATTAGGGTTGATCATTGTAAGCCAATATGGAATTACATGACATATTTTTTTTATATTGTATAAGTGACATCTTCTATAGCTATTTGGCTTTCATGACGCCAATTTAACTTTATTGGACATATTTGATCTATGACATTATTGGACATATATATTTTTCTTCATGCTATATGAATATATCATGTGTATTGATGTAGACTACTTTATGTTTATGTGGATTTCTTATGCTTTGTACATTTCTTATGCCTTATATTTATGCTTGCAAGTGTATCTATGTATATTGTTATTGAATGATTCATACTCAATGAGAATATGCATGTTTCATTTCATAAACCTAGACTCGTAATTTTTATTCCAACATCTTAATGAAGTGATAATAGTTCATATAAGATCAAAAATATCAATCCTACCCAATTTTAGTCCTATTAGAGCATTTTGACCACATGGACCTATTTACGGCACTATAAGAACGTTAAGGGATGCCACAGTACATTGTGGTCTCAAATGTTTGAATATGTTGTGAAGCATAAAAAGGTTATTCCTAGAATTTACACATCAAATTGAAGGTGTTAGAGGAGACGGTTTTATGCAAGGACGAGTGGGTTTGAAGATATGCAATGTTTCAGCTCTCAACTGCGCAACTTTGCATGTTTTTGCATCACCTGAGATTGAGTCAAAAAATGAAAATGAAAAAGAATCTCCAAAATCTAAGATAGGTTATCACAGGCCTCCATGACATGGTATTGTAGCACCTAACATCTTGTTGATACCCCACACGAGCTCCGAGAAATGAACTCCTAAAGATCAAATTTTTTTTTGCCTAGTGCACCTTGAGAGACACTTGGCTCCATAGTGGTCGGCAACATTCGAGCCACTTTGCCTCTATGGTATGGTTGTTCCTAGTACTCGCCCAATATTCCAAACCTATTAGAGGAGATGGTTTGATGCCAGGATGAGCGGTTTTCAAGATATGCAATGTCTTAGCTTTCAACTGCGCAACATTGTAAGTTTTTGCATCAACCAAGATTGGGTCAAAAAATGAAAATGAAAGTGAATATCCAAAATCTGTGATAGGTTATCATAGGCCGCTATGATATGGTCTTGTAGTACTTTACGTATTATCCATACCCCTCGCGAGCTCTAAGAAACAAACTCCTGAATATCAATAATTTTGTTTCCTGGTGCACCTTGAGGGACACTTGGCTCCATAGCGGTCGGTAATGTTCGAGCCACTTTGCCTCCATGAAAGGGTCATTCATAGAATTCAACCAAAATTCTAGAGCTATTGACAAAGATGGTTTGATGCCAGGACAAGCGGTTTTCAAGATGTGTAATGTCTCAGCTTTTAACTGCGCAACATTGCAAGTTTTTGCATCAACCAAGATTGGGTCGTAAAATGAAAATGGAAGAAAATATAAAAAATCTGAGATAGGTTATCGTAGGTCTCTGTGACATGGTCTTGTAGAACTTGACATCTTGTGGATACCCCTTGCGAGATTTGAGAAACAAACTCCTGAATATCAACAATTTTGTTGTCTGGTGCACCTTGAGGGACACTTGGATCCATAGTGGTCAACAACGTTCTAGCCACTTCACCTCCATGAAAGGGTCATTCTTAGCATTCAATCAGAATTCCATAGTTGTTGGAAGAGATTATTTGATGTCAAGACAAGTAGTTTTCAAGATATACAATGTCTCAACTTTCAATTGTGCAACATTGCATGTTTTTGCATCAATCGAGATTGGGTCAGCAAATAAAAAGAAAAGAAAATCTCCAAAATCCAATATTTTTTATTGTACACCTCTATGATACAGTCTTGTAGCACCTAACGACTTGTCGATACCCCTCACAAGCTCCGCGAAAGAAACTCCTGAATATCAACAATTTTTTTTCCTCGTGCATATTGAGAGACACTTGGTTCCATAGCGGTTGACAAAATTCAAGCCACTTTTCCTCCATGAAAGGGGAATTCCTAGAATTCACCCAACATTCTAGATCTATTGGTAGAGATGGTTTGATGCCACGACAATCAGTTTTCAAGATATGCAATGTCTCATTTTTTAACTATGCAACATTGCAAGTTTTTGCATCAACCAAGATTGGGTCAGAAAATGAAAATGGAATCAGTTATCCAAAATATGAGATAGGTTATTGTAGGCCTTTGTGACATGCTCTTGTAGCAGCTAATAACTTGTCGATACCCCTCACGAGCTCTGAGAAACAGACTCCTAAATATCAGCAATTTTGTTGCCTAGTGCACCTTGAGGGACACTTGGCTCCATAGTGGTCGAAAATGTTCAAGCCACTTTGACTCCATGAAAGGGTTATTCCTAGCATTCACCCAGTATTCTAGAGTTGTTGGCATAGACTATTTGATGCCAGAATGAGCAGTTTTCAAGATATGTAATGTCTCAGCTTTCAACTGTGCAACATTGCAAGTTTTTGCATCAACCAAGATTGGGTTAGAAAATGAAAATGGAAGTGAATCTCCAAAATAAAAGATAGGTTATCTAATAAATCTCTAACATGGTCCTATAGCACCTTAAAAATTGTCGATACCCCTTGGGAGCTCTGAGAAATAGACTCATGAATATCAGCAATTTTGTTGCCTAGTGCACCTTGAGGGGCACTTGGCTCCATAGCGGTCAAAAATGTTTGAGCCACTTTTCCTCCATGATAGGGTCATTCATAGTTTTCACCTATCATTCTAGAGCTTTTAGAAAAGAAGGTTCAATGCCAGGATGAGCAGTTTTCAAGATATGCAATGTCTTAGCTTTCAACTATGCAACATTGCAAGTTTTTGCATAAACCAAGATTGGGTCACCAAATGAAAATAGAGGAGAATCTCCAAAATATGAGTTAGGTTATTGTAGGCCTCTAGGACATGGTCTTGTATTAGCTAACATCTTTTCAATACCCCTTGCGAGCTCCAAGAAATGGACTCTTGAATATCAATAATTTTGTTTCCTAGTGCACCTTGAGGGACACTTGGCTCCATATTGCTTGACAACATTCAAGCCACTTTTCCTCTATGAAAGGGCTGTTCCTAGAATTCACCCAGCATTATAGATCTATTGGCGGAGATGGTTCAATGCCAAAACAAGTGGTTTTGAAGATGTGCAATGTATTATCTTTTAACTGCGTAATATTTCAAGTTTTTTCATCAACCAAGATTGGGTCGACAAATGAAAATGGAATAGAATCTCAAAAATTTGATATATGTTATTGCAGGCCTCCATGATACAGTCCTATAGTACATGACAAATCATCTATATATTCCACACAAGCTCCGAGAAATAGACTCCTAAAGATTGGAAATTGTTTTTGTCTGGTGCACCTTCAGGGACACTTGGCTCCATAGCGGTCGGCAAAGTTTGATCCACTTTGCCTCCATGATAGGGTCCTTCCTAGCATTCATCCAACATTCTTGAGCTATTGGTGGATATGGTTTGATACCAGGACAAGTAGTTTTCAATCTATGTAATGTCTCAGCTTTCAACTGTGCAACATTGCAAGTTTTTGCATTAACCAAGATTGGGTCAGAAAAGGAATACGAAAGCGAATCTCCAAAATCTGAGATAGGTTATTGTAGTCCTCCATGACATAGTCCTATAGCACCTGACAAATTATCTTTACCCCATTCAAGCTCCAAGAAACTAACTCTTGAAGATTAAAAATTTTGTTGCCTGGTGAACCTTTAGGGACACTTGGCTCCATAGCGGTCGACAACGTTCAATCCACTTCTCCTCCTTGACAGGATCATTCCTAGCACTCACCCGACATTCCAGAGCTATTGGCGGAGATGGTTTGATGCAAGGATTAGCCTTTTTATTCATTTTTAGATGACTTAAATGTGCAATTTGATAGTTTAAATTATTTTTTGTAAATACATATATACAAAGAATGTGCTAGCATGAAACATGACAATAAGCTTAACATATATTTCTATAATTCATTTTGTGAACATATTTTTTTAAATAAATGATCAAACATATGTTTACAACTCAGATCATTAGGATCACCAGAAGGAAAGAGCTGAGAAGAGAAAACCTCTAGTATTACCCCAAAAAATAGAAGAGAAAATTTGTTATTAAATCTTACAAAATTCCTATTATACATACGGGTTAATGCATGAGCAATTTACAGTCCACCCAGTGTGGATTTAAGGGAATTAATTCCTTTACAAATATACATGTTATATGCACATGCATTCAGCTAGATTCGACATTACAACATTTTAGATTCAATTTTAGTCAAATGAACCAGTCGGATCTTCCCTACCATTTATTTTTTCAATTATTGCCTCGTGATCTGACTCAAAAACCTTCCAAAGAGTTTTATTGTGTTGTTTTCCTCCATATGTAGTCAAATGGACATTTGATGCAATGAAAAGGTTGGAATAATGAAGAATCTTCATGTGTGTCTCGTAATCCTTGAACAACCGCAACCTAGGGTTCTTCATATAATACCATCTAAGCCACGTACCAGTTACAACCACTTCTCATGTAGGGTATTCTAATCCTTCATTATCTGTAACCAAGTGATCTAACTTCTTTTTTGCCTCAAGACAATGACACAAATAATAATTTTTCCCTTCGTCATTGCCTTTAGGTGCAATAACAACCAAACCATGGTCTACAATGATAGAAGCATAACAAGGAGATTAATTTAATGAATAAAGTAAAAAATTTGAGACTATTTGTGAGTTGACAATTTACCTAGTTGCACGATTTTAGAAAAATGGTCAAAGTCAATGGATGATTCCATTTTTGGTCAGTTGTAATGTTGCTGGGGGATGATAGGAGTCAAGTAGGCTCAAAATTTGTGTAGACCATTCATCTCTCTCTCTCTCTCTCTCTCTCTCTCCTTTTGTCATTTTGTGTGTCTAATATAGGTCTTACGCCTAATAGTGTGTATAGGGTGTACGCACTATAGGGCGTACACCCTTTTAATAAAATTGAAGTTTACCAAGCCTAAGGCTTCGATTTTCCTTGGAGTTCCAACCTAAAGGTTTGGAGGATTCCAACAGGTCTGAGACATGTTTTCCAACAAACCTAGAAAAAATTATATTTTTTCTTATGTGCTCCCTATCAGTTTTACATGTGCTTCAATAAAGATAAAATCAGATTGCATGATATTGTGGATCTCTCTCATAGCTATCTAACAATGTAATTTATTTTGAATTCTCATTATGTAAATCTTTACATCTCTAATTTCTTTTCTAAGTATGTCTGATTTTTGTCAAAAACCAACGTGTATTCATTTGGGCTTAGATTTTGGCTCCTTCATCAAATTTTGAAAAAAAATACATTTTTAGAAACTAGACTCCGTTCTACACACTTTTTTTAAAAAAAAAGTTTTGATTTTCAATTAGTTTTCAATGATTTCTAGGGGGAGCACACAGAAATTTCACATTTTCAGGATGTGTCCACTTCGTAAAATGGCAAAAAATCACACTTTCATCAAAAAATTAGTAGAAAAATCTAGGATAAACTAGGTGGTATTAGCTAATTTCTCACTAGAGCGATTGAATTTTTTTTAAAAGGTTAACATTTTAGGTGGAGCACACAAGACGCTATGTTATGCTTTTTTCCCAAAAAACATGACCACTTATTCTGCTCCCTCTTTTTGAGGTCCATAATCTCCACCATCTAAAATAAATTAGTAGTTTAGAAACTAGACTAGGAGTAGAACAACTCTTGTTTTTGTCACATTTTAAAATTTTGAGTGTAACTATCCTCAATTTCTCGTTGAAGTTTAGAGTTTTTCAATTTCAGAAAAACAAAATTGGCATCTTATACACCCTTTTTGGTCCCCCATCTTTGTGCACTTACCCATCCTTTATACCCCAACTCAAACAAATATGAATACAAATCCCATCTCTTAGTCATCCTCTAAATGAATCCATTGCTGATCAATAATGGACAAAACCAAAACACCCTTGATGCCTTAGTATCTATGATTTAGGAAACAAAATGGAGGCAACTTGATAACAGTATGATAATGCTGAAATTTTGTTCATAAAGCTTGCAATTACAATACATGTTCTTCTCTGGAACCAAAAAAAGATCAAGAACACCCTATATGCAGAGAAAAGGAAGAATATCTAGAGAGGAGCCACACTTAGAACCTACCCCTAAATTTATACAAAGAAATGGGAACCCTTACAATAGAGAAAATAAAGGCACTTATAGTACAAGGAAACCCCAAAATTTATATCTAATTGACATCTTCCCTTCCATGAAATATGATGTGCATAGAATTTTTTTATTCAACCGACTGGTCTTTCTTCAAAAGATCTGAAAAAGAATCTGATCTGCACAACCACTTGTCTAACAACATTAACCTGGTCAATAAATGTAGATCCATCAACAATTTGATCAGAACCCTAAAAAAACACTAGCCAACAATAATAAAACCATAGTCAACAAATATCCACCCTTTAGCACCCTATGGCCTCATAAATTTGACCCAGAAAATAAGATCGATCCATTTAATATTCAGCAGCATGAAACGCAAAGTCACCACCATGAAACCCTGTGTAAATAGTTTAAATATTCAAAAATATGATATAACGGCTACACCTGGCATGGAATCCCCTATCGATGACCCAAATTAAATTTTGAATTCAACTTTAAAACATCGCCATTGATCTCTTTTTAATATGCCTGCGAGCCAAGATTACATCTCAACACACATCAACAAGTCATGATGCCTTAAAGAATATCCATCGTGCATCTTATGTTTGAGGGAAAGTGCCAGTCGTCCAATGAAATCTAACCTGCCTTAACTTTATATGTCTTCAAAAATCCAGATCCATAGTGATAGGATGCCACATGGTGAACAATTGTAATGCCTCAATGGGTATCTTTCACGCATCTTTTCTTCATGGCATTGTGCCTACCATTAGATCAAATATGATATGATCATTCTTTATGCTTTGTGAAACCCTTGACCGTGTCCCATAATGTGATACATGGTGCAAAGGCCCTATGCCACAATGAAATAGCTAACGTACATCTTTTCTTCATTTGATCACGCCAATCATCTAATGGAAACAAATCTAACCGTCCATTTACATACCTTAGTCTTTGATCTCAGAAGGACACTTGTCAACACGACACAATCCAACAATAAATAATCACCATGCAACTACTATTCATGGGAAAGTGCTAGCCACACAATATGATCTGAACCACTCAATGTTTAGCTTCCCTATAGCCTGACCACTCCACGTGTCACTCAGGGACATTTTCACAAAGTAGTAAATAAGATGCATCTACTGATTGCAGGATCATGCCTGCCATTGGATTGAAAAAGACCTGACCATGCTTTATTTCCACTTATGTCCCTCTCTGTCCCACCATGGACACATTTCATACAGGCACAATTCCTTGATGGATAAACAACGATCATCTCTCCTTTAAGGCTTTACGTCATTCATTTGATGAAGATGAATCTGATTGGCCCTTCTTCTACTGCAAGCTTAGAAAGTAGTGGGCCCCATGATCTCATACATCCATGTGTCACCTGGGTGCAATGCCTTAATGAATAACCTGATATCATCTTGTGAGAAAGGGAAAGTGACAAGTGTTAGATTAGAATAAACTTGATCGATGCCTGGGGGAAATAAAGCACCACGGGGACTTAAGAAATTTAGGAAAAATTAATGCATACCTTGCTAAGACTTAGGAGATAAATAGGACAGGACCCACACTCGACAACGTAAAACACATAGGTTAAGTGACTTAAGGGGCCGAAAAAGTAACTCAATTTTATAATAGGCACACGAAAGACTTAGGGATTTTAGGCCAAAAGGGAACCAGGGCTAGAAAATTTTCAATTAGGGCTTAAGAACATAGTAGAAAAAGGCAGGGTTTACACCATTTAAACTGGGAAATTTATTAGTCCCAATGGTAGCTTCGACTGAGGAAGGTTGAACACAAGTTCAACGCTAGATTCTAGATCTCTAAGAAGAGAAGACCAAGAAAAAAAATAATTTACCTTACAACAAAAATCACTAAAATAGTAAAAACCATGAATATGCACAAATATACACTACTCTCAGCAGGTTCATATTATCTATGCACCTTTATTTCCCTAGTTCAAAGGAATCAAACCAAGCTTGATGGAACTAAGAAATCAATAAAAAATTTCTTCAACTTGCCTCTGTTAAACAAAAAAATTTATGCTCTCTGCACTAGAAACAAGCTAAAATGTAGCTGTCATCTGCATGATTTGATATGCTGACATCTTTCAGCAGCCTACATAAAACATTGTCAGTATCTCTACCTTCATTGAACATTTGTAAATCAGGCCTTATTTGATAATATTGATCATCATGTGACCAATTCCAATTATAGACACTTTATAAAAAAACATCCTCAGAGTATTTTTTTACCTTTGCTTGCATTGTCACATTTATAAAAAACATCCTCCAACTGATAAAAATTACAATCATTCTTTGTCCCACACCTGAAGTCATCAAAAATTATTTTTTCACTGGTTTGCATACACATATCAGAGTTCCCTAAAGAACTTACTTGCAAATTATAGAACTTATACAAACCATTTTATTTTGTGTTGGAGGGAGATAACTCATCCACATACTCACCAGATATTTGTATACTTTTAGTAACTGAAAGACCATCTTGCAGTGGTTCAATGAATGATTTAGAATTTGAAACAGATTTACAATTCACATAATTATCCCAATCAGTACTCAACATCATGCCATGAACTTTTTCATCCTTTGAATCTGGAAATGCACTGATGCTTTCATCCTCTGATATATCATATTCCATTTGATTGTGTCTTTAATACCTCAAATATTCACAAGTTAGGAACTCCATAATTTGTTCACTATGAAGTGAACCAATGTCACGACTTTCACCTACTTCTAATATTCGGTCACAAGTATCATTTTCATTTATCCAATCACTATCTTCTTAATGAATACACATACCCTCTGCCTCATACTAAGAAGGAGTGTGACTTTCATAATTGCAAGAGGTATCATCCCCACTGGAGTCATCTCAATCATTTTGGTTTCCATCATTCTCAGAATTAGTATCACTAGGCACAACCTCATGTGCAATCTCATATTCAGGATCTTCAACATTTTTTATCCACTTCCCAGCATACTCAATATTGTCTTCCCTCAAGGAGGCTGGCCAATTAATCGATTAAGGAAAACAAAGTTCACCAATAACATTAACCCAAATTGACTCCTAAGGACATAAGGGAATAGGAAAATCCATTATTATAGAAAAAACCCTCTTATAAAAAGAAGTGTATATTCTCCCACCATTCTTTTCATTCTCTTTAGTGACAAAATATCATGTTCTTGGAGCTCATGTTTTTGGATCTCCTGTTTTAAAAATTTCATGTTTCCTAGAAGCTCTTCAGGATCTAGAAAAGCTACTCCAGATCTTTCTATACGAACTAGTCCCCTCTGAAATGCATCATCATTCTAAAAGGTGGATTTTTTGGCATCTGATATTGCAGCAATCTTAGTGTCATCATGAGGTGGTCTAGAAGACTACCTAATAAAATCAATCCTTTTATTTATCTCTAAAGTATCAGCCTCCAATCTTTCTATTTCAAGTTTTTTAGCCAAGATCTCATTTTCCCTTCTAGGCCTCTCATGACTAGTCCTCAATTTAGACAATTGATCCACTTGGAACCTTTCGACTCTTAGTTTCATATATGTCAACTAATACATACTTCCACTTGATTTTACAAAATACAATTCTAATCTTGAAGCATGCAAACCTCTATCCACACCTTTTTCCTTCTCTAAGTGCTTAAATCACTTAGTAAGGAAGAATTTTATAACCTTGAAACATAAAATACCTGGATTTATTAGAGTAGCTACAAAATATATTGGTCTGAAGTCACCTTCAAACCACCTTTTAAAATATTTAGTAGAGTCACCACCTCTTTTCAGAGGACAAATTTATAACCAGCTGAGATATCTTTACCCCACTCTAACCTTCTTAAAAACTAGAAAAATCACAACAGACCCCTATAATAGGGTCTCATATAGATTCCTCTTCTGACTATGCTTTCATTCATAGGAGCCCAAACATCTACTTCATCATCACTGCAAGTCCACCTTTCTAATTTGTCTTTCTCCAAACATGCACATTGGTACAATCAGAAAACTTGGAGTCACCACTCACCACTTGTGAGATAGTATAAGTATATATTTTAATAACCTGGACTTTCAGACACTATTGCAATGACAAAGAAAACAAAACTTGACTCACTTTATAAGTAAGAAGAAATTATTTTTTGTAGCACATGACTCTATAAATTGGATAGGCTAACTCAAATGGATATTGATTTTACAAATTGTACACCAAAGATTCAAAACATGCTTATCAAACATTTTATATCTCTCCCTAGTAGAGTAACCATTTTGTTGGAGCTTTTTCTTGCAATCTCCTTTCCTATATGATATTCTGAGACTAGGTTGTGGGACTAAAAATCTAGGACACAAAATCAACACCCTTAGTAGAAAGGAGACAAGAGACAAGTCCAGTTGACAAGTTTCAAAGAACTTCTACACTTTGAGCTCGACATCACTTAGGCGGGTATACCTTATCTGCACACACATAACCCTTTTTCAGAAATAATAGATTGCAGATATATAACTGTGGAATAGCTTTCAAACCTATAGGTAACATGTAGCTCAATGTTTTTACCAAATATTATGAAGTATCCCACTTGCATAAAGTATGTTTTAAAACAAGAACTACTCTAACTTCCTCCTATCAATATGAAGGAAAAATATTGTCTTTGATTTATTTGATTAATGAATCTCTGAAATACCCCAGATCCCTCATAGACCAGTGCCTTATCCTATGAGCAACAGAGTCAAACATAATACTGCAAAAGGAATATTATAAACAAAGAAGACAACATAGTCTAATATGTCTAATGCCTTACATCAAACATACCATGTTAGTCAAGTTATACTTATGAATCCACTAGTGTGTTCAGATATGTAACTACCTATTCAAAGTATTTAACCCTCTGCTTGGAAGAGACCCTGGAATAGATAAAACATTAATCAACATCCACTAAAAGACAAGTTTGGCATATCCTTGATACCCCAACTCATACACATCAGAAAACAAATTCTAGTCATCCTCTAAATGAATCCATTGCTGATTAACAATGGATAAAAACCAAAAAACCCTTGATGCCTTAGTCTCTATGATTCAAGAAAGAAAATGGAGACAAATTAATAACAATACGATAATTCTAAAATTTCATTCATAAAGCTTTCTATTACAATAGATGTTCTTCTCTGGAACCAAAAAAAGATCAATAACACCCTATATGTAGAGAAAAGGAAGAATATGTATAGAGGAACCACACTTGGAACTTACCCCTAAATTTGTATAGGGTAAAAGTACAAACCTATATCACACTTTTACAATGGAAGAGGACCACAACATGCAAAAATGTTAAAATTTAACGACATAAAAGTGACATTTGTGTTTAGAATTGGAAATGATGTAAACTAATGGAATGTGTAAAATGGATTTAGTTTATTCCTGTAATTTTTCAAAAAAGAATTGAATAAGAATTGACATAGTTTTTTAATTTTTGAAGTCCTTTTTCTAATTTATGAAAAACTCTGAAAATCTAGGGTCTAGTTCCCACCAACAAAATATATGTAAATAATATTTTTTTCGTTTGATTTCAAAATAAGTTTTAGATGACATGTTCAGCTAGTGCATAAAAAATGAAAGATTCATTTTCGGTATATATTTTATTTGTTATAACTATTCAAAGTCAGAGTTAACCAAAATTAACAATTTTTGTCTCCCACCTAATTTTTCCTAGCAAATCTAAACCAAATACAAAAAAAATTATATAATCTTGAAGAGGACTCTCTCATCTAGTCTTAAATATAAGTTTTAAAATTTTCTGACATGATTTGCTATTTTTTTCTTTTTTTGAACAAGCATGTTCTTTAATTTAATATACCTACATGGAGTTTTTTCAACCTATAATATATTAGATGTAATCAAAACACTATAAAATTATATGACCATAATCTAGACTCTGAGCTCTACAAAAGGGTATTTTTAAATTTTTAAAAAAGTTGAGTTTTGATAGAGAAATCAACTGTATAAGTGAGAAGTTTTGCATTTTTGAAATTTTTGCCTATTTGGCTGTCACATAGGATGCCACATAGGCAGTTTTGGCCAAAACTAGTTTGGCTGGAACTGTTTCGGCCAAACCAGTTCTGACCGAAACCCCCTATATAAATATGTGTCAATTCTTCATTGATAGAACATAGTTGGCTTATATTTACTCATGAATTTTCGGCCAAAACTGGTCTGCCTGAACATGTTTGGGCCAGAACTCATTTTCCACACTGATGCCACATGGCACCATATTTGTGCCACATATGTAAGGCCGTAAATATTTTGGCCAAAACTATTTTGGCCGAAGCAATTTTAGCCAAAACTACAAAAATAGTCCTCAAGTGTGACACAACTTCATACTTTTACCCTATAGAGAAACTAGAACCCTTACAAACTAGAAAAGAAAGAAACTTATAGTAGAAGGAAACCCCAAAAATTGATAGCCAATTGACATCTTTCCTTCTATGAAATCTGATGTGCATCAATGTTCTTTGTCCAACTGACTGATCTTCCTTCAAAAGATCTAAAAATGAACCTGATATTCACAACCAATTGTCTGAAAACATTAAGTCGGTCAATAAATGTAGATCCATCAACAATCTAATCAGAACCCTAAAACAACACCACTCAAAATAAATGAAACCACAGTAAAAAAAAATATCCACCCTTTAGCACCCTATGGCCTCATAAATTGAAACTAGAAAATAAGATCGATCCATTTAATATTTAGCAGTATGAAATGTAGAACCAACACCTTGAAACCTTGTGGAAATAATTTAAATATTCAAAAATATGATATAACGGCTACACTTGGTGCAGAATCCCCTATCGATGACCCATATTCAATTTTGAATATAATTTTCAAACACCGATGTCGATCTCTTTTTAATACACTCACGAGCCTCAATGAGTATATTTTGGGCATCTTTTCTTCCAGGGATTGCACCTACCATTAGATCAAATATGATATGATTGTGCTTTATGCTCTATGAAAACCATGACCATATTCCACTGTGTGCCACATGGTGCAAATGTGCTATGCTGCAATGAAATAACTAACGTGCATATTCACTTCACAGGATCATGCCAATCATTTGATGAAAATAGATCTGACCGTCCCTTTACTTCCCTCAACCTTTGATCTTAGAAGGACACTTGTAAACATGACGTAATCCCAGGATAAATAATCACCATGCAACTTATTTTCATGGGAAAGCACCAGCCACATGATCTGATCTGAACCGCTTGATGCTTAGCTTCCCTATAGCCCGACCACATTCCACGTGTTGCTCAAGCATGTTTCTGCGAAGGAGTAAATAAGCTGCATTTGCTGATTGCGGGATCATACCCACTGTTGGATTGAAAAATATGTGACCGTGCTTTATTTTCACTTAAGTCTTTATCTATCCCATGAAAAACATGTGTCATATAGGTGCAATGCCTTGATGGATATACAATGATCATCTTTCCTTTAAGGCTTTACACCCACCATTCGATGAAGATGAATCTGATTGGCCTTTATCCTTCCAAGGGTTTAGAAAGTAATGGGCCCCATTATCTTAGACATCCATGTATTGGTTGGGTGTGATGCCTTAATGAATAACCTGACAACATATTAAGATCAAAGGAAAGCGACAACTGTTATATTAGAATGAACTTGCTCAATGCTTGGGGGTAAATAAAGCACCATGGGGACTTAGGAACTTTAGGAAAAATTAATGCATATCCCACTAGAACTTAGGAGATAAAAATGATAGGCCCCATGCTCGACGACATAAAACACAAGGGTTAAGTGAGATAAGTGGCCCAAAAAAGTAAATTTTATAATAGGCACATGGAAGACTTAGGGTTTTAAGGCCAAAAGGGAAGAAGGGCTAGAAATTTTTTAAATAGGTCTTAAGAACATAGCACAAAAGGCAATATTTACACCATTTAAACCAAGAAATTTATCCATCCCAACGTGTCAAATGATCACATGGACAACTAATTATGCTTAATAAGCCTAAGTTTTGATAAATTAAATATATACACTAACAATCTACCTCTATATGATGGATTTTAGAGTCTGAAAGAGAAAGAGTAATAAAAGCCTTAGTTTTATCATCTCTACTACTCTAATCCAACAATTTATTTACATCCATAGATGGTTTCCTTTTCCACTTTCTATATGCTACAAATTTTTATTTTCTAGTTGCATTTGGATTTTCATTCAAGAACCAATCACACCTTAACCAAATGCTATACAAATCAAATATCAGACATCCAAACACTCATTCATAGATCATCATTTCTTTCTAAAACATCTCATAGAACAATTAAAGAACATCTAAACAATACCCTTCATGCTCTCAACAACTCTATCACCTTCAAAAGTAGTACCCTGAGGCATTCACATTTTTTTTTGTCCAAACTATGCTACGAGCCCTTAGGAGAGTTCTATAACAATAGAAGATATTGAGGAAATCTTGAGTCTTTCGTTGGAGTAGTTACGCATGTAATTATAGCTTCTAACATACTCCTATTATGACCAAGTCTGATTTATTTAAATAGGTTGTGTGTGTGTGTGTATTTGGGTACCTGATAAGAGAGACACAACACATCAATAAGTCATTGCATCAGTTCAAAACGGTTAGAAAAGCATGTAAAACTACCTAATATCGACCTACTACCTGCTAACTAGGAAGAGTGTGATTAGTAACACAAAAGCCCTCAGTTTATGCTACAATTAGTGACATATATGACCTGGTATGAAGGATTTTAGATTATAAACAAGCTAAAAAGATGAGAAAACATGCATTCTAGCTCTAAGCATGAAAGTAATAACAATGAAAAAGCATGATTTAAGAAGTGAAATGTTAGTCTAATATTAATTCAAAAACATAACAATGCATTTTTAATCTAAGATGAAGGCTTCTTTACTCTCAAAAATGGCTTCTATTTATAGAAGAGAGAGAGAGAGAGAGGGGAGACAAGGTTCATTAATGAGTTGAGGGACTCATTAATGATGGTGTAAGAGCCATTAATGCCTTGAGCATTAATAAGGCATGGATGAGACATAGGCTTAAGGCATATTAATTAATAAGGCATTAATGAAAGCCTTAAAGAAGCAAGGGAAGGGTGTAAGAGGGTGGCTTGAGAAGGTGGACCTTAAGGAAGTCAAGCTTGAGAAAGTGGACTTTCTCAAGTGGGTTGAGTTGCTAAGCATTCCTTAATGGAATGTGACAACATTAGGAGGGAGGTTAGAATTAAATTAGGCTTAGAATTAGATTAACAAGGGGGGAATAGGTTGGGATAGGTTAGAACCTAGGGTAGAAATGGTTGAGATAGGTTAGGTTGGGGTTTAGGGGAATATTAATTAAATGAATTAAACTTATTTAATTCATTCAAAAATATATGAACTAATTATTTAAACAATTTAATTTCTTTTTAATAATTAGGGGACTATAGCCATTTTAATTAAATTAAATAGGCTAGGGGAATAGGTTATTTTGCAAGTGGGTAATTGATTTAGGGATTTATATAATTCCTTTATAATTAAATACTATAACCATGTTCGATTTTGGTTTGAATTGATTTAAATCATATGGCTATAATAGTTAATATAATTTAGTGATAAAAATCACCTAGGACATTAAATTGATTCGAAGAATTATGTCAAGCAGTAATAGGGTCATTTGGACATAATCGGGGGTATGATCACACTTGGGGAAAATAGGGTCCATAGTTGGAATAGAACAAATTTGGGTGGTTACATTTGCCCCTCTTTGAATTGATGTGCGAGCAGCGCATTGATTCAAAGAAAGTTTTTTGATTTTGACTTCAAAAAGATTGAGAATTATGTTCTTGGTTGTCGAACGAAATATTGATGAGATCAGTCTCGCACTTGATAAAAAAAATTGATAGAATTTATTTTGAACTTGGTTGTTGTCTAAAGATCAACAAAAGATTTTAAAAATACCAATTCTAAACCTGGTTGTCGTTCAGAAATTGATAATACTGATTCTAAACTTGGTTGTCATTTGAAAATCAGTAAGAAGCTTCCATGAGCTTAGTAAAAATCTTTTAAAAATGAGGAAACATAAGATATCAGCTCATGAGAACCAAATATTTCTATCCAATAGTTTTGACTTAGTCAAGGAAACTATTATACCCCTAGTTTGTTTGATAATGAACATTTTTAATGTAGTTGCAAGCAAAAATTTAATTGATGATAGTGTGATCATGCCCCCTTGGGAACAAAATCAAAGGAAAAGAATAAAATCCCTTAGGTGAATGAACATATTACTTGCAGGAAGCAGTTAGGGAAAGAAAGAACGGAGTAGAAGAAGTGAAGGAGCGGGGGTGTGTTTAAGAGTAAACACACAAGTACCAAGTTAATCACATTGAAAATATGAGTTCAATTTTGTTCCCGATAGATCAAATATTTTGGGAAGCATGGGTATTAGTAATAAACTTGGATTTCAGATGAATTATAAATAGAAAGGAGTTTGAGCTCAAATCCTTATGTTTTTCTTTCAAAAATGCATCATGCAATCTCTAAATGCAGCTATAT
>MU224010.1:827589-841336 GCA_018584345.1 Thuja plicata
TCTTCCATTCCATGGCTAGCTTGAGGCCATTGACCAATGCTTCATATTTTGAGATATTATTGGTGCATGGAAACATCAATTTGTAAGATTTGGGAATCTTGTATCCTTGTGGAGTTATGAAGAGGACCCCTACTCCAGATCCTTGTTGAGTGAATGAACCGTCAAAGTACATATTATAGGGATGTTCAGTGAGATGCATGATTATTTCATCAGGGAACTCAATTAGTAATGGTTCATCATCCTGGAGTGGTGAATCAGCCAATTGATCTGCAAGTACATGTCCTTTGATAGCTCTTTGTTCTACATATTCAATGTCAAAATCACTTAGAATTAGGACCCATTTTGCCAAATGTCCTGTTAATGTTGTTCTACTCAAAAGATACTTTAGAGGGTCTATCTTAGCAATGAGCTTCACTGTATGAGAGAGCATGTAGTGTCTCAATTTCTATGATGCAAAGATGACTGCTAAGCATGCTTTTTCAATAATGCTATAATTGAGCTCATAAGTGACTAGGGTTCTACTAATGTAGTAGATAGCTCGTTCTTTCTTTGTTTCATCTTCTTGCACAGTAATACTCCTAGGGATGTAGTTGTTGTTGAAATGTATAGGAGTAAGGCTTTTCCATGAATAGGCACCATAAGAATAGGTGGAGCAGCCAGGTACCCCTTCATTTCTCCAAAGTTTGCTTCACAGTGTTCATCCCATTTGAATGTAACCCCTTTATGTAGTAGCTTAGTAAAGGGTTGTGGCTTATCTACAAGTTGGGACACGAATCTCCTGATAGACTAGAGTCTCCCTTGTAGCATCCTCATTTGACTGATATTATGTGGAGGAGTCATCTCTAGAATAGATTTTACCTTTGCAGGATCTACCTTGATTCCCTTTGCTAATACTATGAATCCTAGGAGCTTTTCTGATTGGAATCCAAAGGCACATTTCTTCAGGTTGAGCCTAAGTTGGAACTATTCCATTCGATCCAATATCTTTCTTAGGTCAGTAATGTGAGTACCTCTCTCCTTAGATTTAGCCAATGTTTCATCGACATAGTCCTCCATGTTCTTGTGCATCATGTCATGGAATATTGTTGTCATAGCTCTTTGATATGTTGCACCGACATTCTTTAACCCAAATGGCATGATGTTCCAGCAAAATGTGCCCCATGCACATGTGAATGCAGTTTTCTCTTGATCCTCAGGGGCAATCTTGATTTGGTTATAGCCCAAAAATCCATCCATTAATGAATACATCTGAAAGCCTGTTGTAAGATCTATGATCATGGCAATGTTTGGTAGAGGGAAGTCATCTTTTGGACATGCTTTGTTGAGGTCTCTAAAGTCCATATAGATCCTGATAGATTTATCAGATTTAGAAATGGGGACCATATTGGAGATCCATGCTGCATAGGCAATGACTCAAATAAATCCATCTTTCAACAATTTTTCTAATTCTTCTTATACCAATATTGCAACATGAGGATGCATCTTTCAAAGTTTTTGTTTTACAGGCTTGATCCCCAGAGCTATAGACAAGTGGTGCATAATGAGATTAGGATCTAGCCCTAGCATATCAGTGTAAGACCATGCGAAGTTGATCTTCTTCTCTTTCAGGAACTCTGTGAACTGTACCTTCTCTTCTTCTGATAAAGATTGTGCTAGATGAACTATTTGATGTTTTTCAACAGTGCCCAAGTTTACTAGCTGTGTTGGTTCAATCAATACCGAAGATCTCTCCTGAAAGTGTTCAGGGAGGATATCAAGAGTCTCATCCTTTGGCGCCTCTGAGAGGTTTTCACCATTGGATACGTCTTTTTTCTTTACTATTTTGGGATTACTATGATGCTTAGATGCCATACATCAAATGCATTAATAGTTAATCAGATAATCATAAAATATGTGCCTCTCACATGTTCTTATATCTCTAAGACCAATGATTTGTGTTTTCCTCCCTTGTGAAATTCATTTCTCGGTTATGAAGGCAACAATGACATTTCCTTCTCTCATCCCCTTATTTCATTGTCGTTGCTCTGATACCAAGTGAAAAGGAAGAGGAAAAGTTGCATAATATTTTGATGATATGTAATTTATACTGTCATGAATATTTATGATGTAATTGTATTCATGGTGGAAGAACATATTGTTATGATAGTCGCAATGTCTTACAATGCCAATATACAGAATATGCAACAATTTCCTTGAGAAATTATGGAACTTATTGTTCACAAGAGACACAAATGGTGTGATTGTATGTTATTATTGATGGAAACTACACATCTTTCAGATGATTGATTAACACAATTTTGTGATACCGAAGGTCAGCCAGTAAAATTGGTTAAGTACAAACTTAATAGTACAAAGATACAGTTTTGGTAAATTATGATCCGTACAGACACATGTGATAGAATTTTGATATACAATTGGAGGAGATGATTCATAGGACATATATACATCTATGTCTATGATCGCAGAGTTTTATGATAAGATTTGGTAGAGTTATGATTTATTGAGTATCGAGTTAACATGTCAAAGGTAGAGATATGGACAATTGACTATTATATCGAGCAACAATCCTATTGGATCAATGGTATAATAATTTTTATTGATGGAGGATTTAGAGGCGACATAGTACATGATGTACACATTATGATTTTGGTTATCATGGAGATTTGATAAGGTATTGGGCCGACACACTACACAGTACTTATTTTGTTCTTATGGCTAATATTGTTGAGGAACAAGTTGATATATGAGATCAATTTTTTGAGATGGATCATAAGTATAGAGATAGAGATTGTGATGCAAAGGCTAAGGCATGCACTATACTACTAAAGGAACATCATTCAAAAGTTCACCTACTAGTTGATAAATTGTATACTTAACTGGAGTTGTATTAGAATACTTGATTTTATTTGGTAGTTCATGATTGGGACAATCATTCCTATTGATTTTGTATCAGAATGCTGAGGTAGTGAGCCTTGTTGGTGGTTTTTGTAATTGAGAAGTGAGCTCTAGGTTGTAAGCCTGAATGCATGTGCATTCCCCTCTTATGTAATCTCACCCTTAACATGGCAATTTATTTATGTAGAAGTAAAACATACTATGGGTTCCATCCCCACCATGGGTTTTCCTTGAACAGGATTTCCACGATAAAAATTATGCTGTTATGATGTTAGGGATTCTTGTGTTGTGTTTTAATTTTGATTGTGTTGATTTTATTGATATGAAAATTGTGGCTAAAAGTTAAATCTGCTAGAACATCGATTCTCCCCCCTCTCAATGCTCTTTAATCCTAACACTTATATCTAAATTAATTAATTAATTAATTAATTTATGATTGGTAAAATATTATTTTATTATTAACAATAAAGTTTTATAACAATTTTTGAGATAAATATTTTCACAACACCATCCCAAAATCTACACTCACTACTCGATAGCACCAAAAATTTGACCACTCGATAACACCATAGTGACCCATATACATGAGATTAAGAGACATTATAGTACCAAAAACTCCTCAATCAGACCTTCATCAGTAAACTATTACAAAACAAAATTTCTATTTGCTCGACCCGACTATACCTATCTACACACTCGACCAAACATGAAATGTTTTAGGAAAAGGGGGTGGATGGGAGCAGGAGGAGTGCTCAACCACCCATCTCACCCATAGCGCCACCACCCAACATTTCTACACCCATGCATACACCACATTTAAGCCTTTCATGAATAGGAGAAGCTCCACCAACATTGACTATCCTAGAAATCATGACATCACCACGTGCCCTGATTATCCATCCTTGAGAATGACCTTTGTAGGGTTCATGAACCCTATTCCTTGTTCTTCTTTTCCCTCCTCTCCTACAATTCTGGCTTTCTGCACCATCTTATTCACCACCTTCATGACCATGCGTATCTCTTCTCCTCTCCTTCCTTTCGAGTTCCATTTCATCCTAGAACGCTATAAATTTTAATTGAAAAAAGTCAGGATTCATCTTCCTTCCAGGTAAACTTGCCACCAATTCAAGCTCCCCGTCATAGACAAAGTATGCAAACATAGTCTAAGCCTTCCTCTCTTCATTTTTTATCTCAATAAAGTCCCTAAAACCCATATGAAAAAGAAATGGGTGCATCAAAATCCAAAACCCAGAAACCCCTAGCCAATCTCCATGCGCCACAAAACCCTCGACCATGCATCACATAATTTATAATTTTATCAAGCCCTACCCTCCATTCTAGTAGCACACATCTTTCTGCAATGCGTTTCACTTCTTTCTGTCTCAAAGTGAAGACCTCGGGTGCAAAAGATCGCACCAATATATGTTTTTGTCCTCCACCTAAATTGTGAAAATACACACTCCACCCCCAAGAAGGACCAAATGATGTTGATGAAGAGAGGGTGGGTTGAAAAGAAGATATAGTCTTTAACCATTCCTCTGTCATCGACCCCTTAAATTTATTTTAATTTATACCTTCTTTGAAATAATATTCTTTAATTCTACCCCTATCATCTTTTTATGCTTTTCTTTTATCTTTTGGCCATTTGTTTCTCCACATGATGTTCACATATAATGACGATTACAATGTATTACAATGCCAATATACAAAACATGCAATAATTTCCTTGAAAAATCATGGAACTTATATCTTAACTTATTTTAAGTTATACTTTCCTTGAGATAATATTTTTAAATTCTGCCCCTATCATCTTTTAATGCTTTTCTTTTATATTTTGGCCATTTGTTTCTCCATGATGTTCACATATAACAATTTAGTTTATTTAAATTCACATGGGAATGCCATTTGTTACAAGTATCAAAGTTTTTCTTATCACTCATTTTCTTAGTATTTTAATCTCATCATGACTTTATTTAAGTGTGATCTGAAATATTGATACAAAAATTCTTACACATTTAAGTTTGAAAATCAATTACAATCATCATTATAATGGCTTAATTTTTTACACATGGGATGTTTAATAAACTATTTTCCCTCTACATAAATATGTTTATCCTTTAGAACTTGAGAATCACATACTAATTTCTTTAATCAATTCCCTTTTCATTATTCAATCTTACTAAATTTAATCTCTAAGATATATGAAGACTATTAACTTCATAAATTTGTACTTGTGTACTTGTGTTAAGTATACACTGAAGATTCATTAAACATTCTAACATTATCCATATCTCAATTCTAGACTTAACAAACCTTAGGGAGAAATCTTGTTGACCATTTATTATCACAATCGATCTAACATTATCCATATCTTAGTTGCAGACTTAACAAAACTTTGAGAGAAACCTTGTTGATCATTTATTATCCAAATTGATAGATAGCATTATCCATATCTCAATTCTAGACTTAACAAAACTTAGGGAGAAACCTTGTTGATCATTTAACATTATCCCTATCTCAATTCTAGACTTAAAAAAAATTAGGGAGAAACCTTGTTGAACATTTATTACCCAAATTGATCTAACATTATCGATATCTCAATTCTAGACTAAACCAAACATAGGGAGAAACCTTGTTGAACATTTGTTACCCAAATCAATTTATGCCAAATGAAGTTGATAGTACTGGTTGAAAATTCATTATTTATGTAGTTGGATGTCAAAATTTATTTCATATAGATGCATAATAGTTTCAGAAGTACAATTGACTACACATCATACAAAGAAGAGTAGTCTATTATTATAGAGCAATAAAGTAGTAGGATTGCATGGATACCTAATGGAGACCATTCCTTTATTATAGAGAAAGAAAGTACTTGGATTGCATGAGTACCCAATGGTGGAGAGAGTGTATTGGATGAAGAGAAAGAAGAAAACAAGCGGCCCAAAAGGGCTTGAGCTAGGAATCAGACCAAGTGATACTCATCTCTCCAAAATCACGATCAGAGACTCCCAAGGCTTTCCAAATGGCTTGAGAAGCATCCATAATATTTTTATTGCAAGGGGGATTGAAATCATGAACGTCATCACACCCAGAGAAAGAATCACACTCATCTACCACCATGGCCTTCACAGTTTTTTTTATTGTTTGGATTAGTGATTTTTATGTGCTTGTGGCACCGGTTGCCAATAGCATACTAGCCAGTGGAAATAGAAATTACCATCTTGGTGTCTTTGTGGTACTTTCCATTGCATTCAGAAGGTTCTCCTCCATCTTCATTCTGAAAGGAAACTAGGTGTGCGAAAAATAGTTCCCTATGCTAAACTCCCGAGAAGAGGATCGTGCAAATTCAGATTTAACCCTTAGAAGTTACAGAATGATAATACAATAACATGCATACATAGAAAAATGAGAATGACACAATGATTTACCCTGGGGAAAACCTTTCGGTTAAAAACCCCAGCACTCCAAAACCTGCACAATGTATTAATCAAAACTATTACTGTTTACAATACACTTGCAATGCAAGTTCTTTCAGGAGATAATCGACACTTGAAGACAAATTTGGCAGCATAAAAGCATTCCAACAATACACTTGCTTCTCACTCAGATTCACAACCCTAAAAAACTCTTATATCATGCGCTTCCCTTTTTAGGGCAACTTCCAAATACAACTGTATTAGGGTTTTACCATTCTCCAAGAAAATAGCCCACGGTTGCAGAAGAGTGTACAATACTCAACATGATCAGTTACCATATGTCTTGCATGTCTTCACCCATCATTGAATCTTCCACAATTAGCTCTTACAAATATTAATGACCGTTCCACAATTAGCTCTTACAAATATTAATGACCGTCATAGGAATCCATCGTAACCGTTTTAGTCATGTTTACCTTACACATTGTCCAAAGTGCCGACGTTTGGAAAATATCAAATGTAAGGAAATATACAAGGTTGAGAAACCTTATTCCTAACATTCTCCCACTTGTCGAACACCTTGTAAGAGCCAAAGGAAATAACAAGATTTAATTTCTATAGGCCGAGAGGCCCATAGACTCCGAACACCATCAGAACTTTGTTGTGCCCATAGGTTTTGTCAATGCATCTACAACATTCTTTACTGTATCTACCTTCTCCAAAATTACCTTTCCATCCTCTACCATATCTCTCACAAAGTGAAACTGTACATCAATGTGCTTCGTTCTGGCATGGAAAGTTGGATTCTTCGCAAGGCAAATAGTACTCTGACTGTTGCAACAAATTGTAATATGTCCTGCATCAACACCAACATCCAAACATAGTATCCTAAGCCAAATGGCTTCCTTACAAGCATGAGTAGCTACCATGTACTCTACTTTTGTCATGGACAAAGTGACCATAGGTTGTCACCTACTCATTCAATTGATGGAACCACCAAACATAGTGAATACATAGGCACTGGTGGA
The DNA here is from genome assembly GCA_018584345.1 of Thuja plicata. Taxonomy (NCBI): domain Eukaryota; kingdom Viridiplantae; phylum Streptophyta; class Pinopsida; order Cupressales; family Cupressaceae; genus Thuja; species Thuja plicata. The sequence goes on from MU224010.1 coordinate 834,932, forward strand.
TCTCCTACTGCCAATGTCACCTGCCCAATCTGAATCCACAAACCCACAAATACAAACTGAATGCAGAGCTCCAAAAGAGTTTCCATGATAGCATATGGAATACTCTGATGTGCCCTTCAAATATCTGAACACTCTCTTAACTGCATCCCAATGTACCCTTCTAGGTTTAGCCATAAACTGACTAAGGACTCCCACTACTTGGGCAATGTCTAGTCTAGTACAAACCATAGCATACATAAGGCTGCCAACTGCACTCACATAAGGTACTTTTCTCATGTCCTCCACCTCACTAGGATATTTTGGAAAATCATCCACAGATAACTTTGTTCCCATAGAAACAGGAACACACAATGGTTTGCAACCTGCCATACTAAACCTGTCCAACCCAGAATTCACATACTTACTTCGACTCAACCAAAGTTTTATGTTAGACCTATCTCTGCTGATTTCACTACCCAGAATAAACCTGGCTGCCCCTAGATCTTTCATCTCAAACTGTGCTGACAGCTGAGACTTCAAATCAAAAATCATACCCATACCCTTCCCAATCAACAACATATCATCAACATATAATGCAATAATAAGAAGCCGATCATTGTCAACTTTGCAATAATCACAATGATCTGACTTCGATCTCAGAAAACCAATCGACAACACAAAGGAATCAAACTTAAGGTACCACATCCTAGGAGATTGTTTCAAACCATACAAAGACTTCTTTAATCTGCAAACCAAAGACTCTTTACCTTTCTGAATATAGTGGTCAGGCTGTGACATATAGATCTCTTCCTCCAAATCACCACGAAGGAAAGTTGTCTTCACATCCATCTATTCTACCTCTAAATCATACGATGCTACTAGAGATAATAGAAATCTAATGGATGTAAGCTTTGCAATAGGAGATAATATTTCACAATAATCAATTCCCTCCACCTGTGAATACCCCTTTGCAACCAATCTAGCCTTGTATCTCTCAACGCTGCCATCTGCATAGAATTTCTTCTTAAACACCCATTTTCTTCCAACAGGTTTCCGTCCTTTAGGAAAAGGTACTAGGTCCCAAGTTTTTTTCTTCTCCAATGAAGCCATCTCATCATCCATGGCCTCAACCCAGGAACCTGCATCTTCCATACCTATAGAGTCTTTCACAGATCTAGGCTCATCAGTGTTTGTAATCAAGGCATAAGCACAACTGGAATCTAACATAGAAAATCCAAACCTCTCTGGTTGCTTTCTTTCTCTCGTGGATCTCCTCAAAGGCTGAGGTTGAGGTTGTTCTACCTCTTCTTCTAAATTTTCAAAGCTGCTAGAGCTCTCCTCATCATTAGATCCATCACGGTCTCTCTGTTCAGTCTCCTCAGGGGTAGGAGGCAACTAAACAACATCTTCTTTCATTTCTTTTTCATTTGGCTCCAGCACAATAGGAGAAGGTGTTAGCTCTCTAAAAATATCATTTCTGCTAAATAACACGTTACCAATCAAAAGATCCCAAAGCTTATATCCTTTCACACCAACACTGTAGCCGATGAAGATACATTTTACAGCCTTGTTTTCCAACTTAGATCTTCTCTCCTTAGGCACATGTGCATACGCTTCACGACCAAAAACATGAAGATGTCTAACTAAAGGCTTCTTACCAGACCACACCTGCAAGGGTGTCTTACCAACAAGAGTTGATGTAGGAGATCTATTAACTAAATAGAAAGCAGTGGCCACAACTTCAACCCAAAACCTTTGTTCGAGGCTAGCTCCGCTAAGCACACTCCTAGCCTTCTCCAACAGTGTCCTGTTCATTCTTTCTACAACTCCATTTTGCTGTGGGGTATAAGGAGTTGTCTTATACCTCTCGATCCCTCGTTATTTATAGAATTGTTCAAACTATGCTGAACAAAACCCACCACCATTGTCAGTTCTCACACACTAAATTCTTTTACCAGTCTAATTCTCTATGAGAGCTTTAAATTCCTTGAACCGACTGAAAACTTGTGTCTTTATTTTAAGGAAATAAATCCATGTCCTTCTACTAGAATCATCTATAAAATATACAAAATATACAGATTTGGAGAGAGAAGGAACTTTAACAGGATCAAACACATTCGAATGGATAAGATCCAAAATACTAGAAGACTTGTGAGAACTGGAGTAAAACTGAACACGAATTTTCTTACCATAAACACAATGTTCGCAGAAGTCAAACTCGAGACTACAATCATTTAGCCCCTCAACGAGGTTTTTATTTTTCATGGTTCTGAGACCCTTCTCACGAATGTGGCCAAATCTCATATGCCACAAAATTGTCTTTTCTGCAAGAAGTTTTCCTTCCAAAGTGTTAGCACCCTTAGGTACACTTGCTGCACTACCATCGGAGCCCATTACCACAAACTTCTTCATTGCTGGTTTAGATGGTGGAGATGAAGTGACTACTGCTCACTTCCTTGAGAGAGAAGAACTATTGCACTATGAAGTGCAACCATCCAGTTGAAACAGGGTACCTCTCCTTGTACCTTTCGCGAGCACTATAGCTCCTCTAATCATCTTATATCCATCTTTCAAAAAAATAACTTGCACACCTGCATCATTCAACATACTTATAGATAACAAGTTTCGTGCCAAACCTGGGATGTGCATTACCTCGTTGATCCCCTTTACTCGTCCATCAAGGAATCTGATAGTGACTCTTCCTCGTCTAACTATCTCTAGGTGAGAATCATCACCTAGGTACACCTTTCCACCATCAAAATCCTCATACTTTGAGAACCAACTTCAATGAGAGGTCGTGTGAAAAGAATCACCCGAGTCAATTAGCCACACATTAATAGATGCATGAGTGGCCAAGGCTGTGACAAAAGTATCGCCATCTTCTTGAGATTTTTTAGAATCTGAATCTGGGCTTTTCTTCTTCTTCTTTGGCTCTTTGCAGTCCTTACAGAAGTGCCCATTCTTACCACAGTTCCAACATGTTACCTTATACTTTCCAGGAGTCTTAGATTTCCCACGGGATTTGGATCTACCCTTTTTAGACTTATTGTCATTTTTCTTTCCTTTGTCTTTGGATCTACCACAAACAACAAAGGCTTCCTTGGTTGAATCAAAAGTCTTTCTTTGCATTTCTTTAGATAACAACGAAGAACAACATCATTCATTTGGAAAGTGAAAATAGTACTCCCAAGGGCCATCACAAGATGGTCCCATGAATCCAACAAGGAACATAGCAGGGTCATACATTGATCCTCCTCCTCCAACTTGACACTAGTTGATGTCAAGTGTGCAATCATCATGTTAAATGCGTTCAGGTGATCTACAATGGATCCTCCTTCCTCCATTCTCAGAGAATACAACTTATTTCTCAGGAACAATCTGTTCACCAAGGACTTGGCCTGATAAACAGACCCAAGCCATGTCCACAATTTGTTTGCGGTCTTCTCATTGAGAACATTTAGGAGAATAGAATCTACTAGACAAAGTCTAATGAGACCCTTAGCTTTTTGATCCTTGAGATCCCAATCTTCTTGAGGCATGTTTACTAGTTTGATATCATTATCAACTGCCTCCCTTACATCACAGTCTACGAGGATGTCTTCCATATTGAGTTTTCAAAACTCAAAGTTTGTGCCATTGAACTTTTCCACCTCCATTCTACTGTATGAAGAACCTTCCATCTCTTCTGGCAATAAGGTTATGAATACTCTCCAATGATATTCCCACTGAATTGGAGATTAGCTAAGAAAACCTGTACCCTAACAAATAGAACCAAAACTAACCAGGCTTTGATACCAACTGAAAGGAAACTAAGTGTGTAGAAAATAGTTCCCTACGCTAAACTCCCGAGAAGAGGATCGTGCAAATTCAGATTTAACCCTTAGAAATTATAGAATGATAATACAATAAAATGCATACATAGAAAAATGAGAATGACACAATGATTTACCCTCGGGAAAACCTTTCGGTAATAAATCCTAGCACTCCAAAACCTGCACAATGTATTAATCAAAACTATTATTGTTTACAATACACTTGCAATGCAAGTTCTTTCAGGAGAGAAGCGACACTTGAAGATAAATTTGGCAGTATAAAAATGTTCCAACAATACACTTGCTTCTCACTCAGATTTGCAACCCTAAAAAAAACTTATATCATGCACTTCCCTTTTTAGGGAAACTTCTAAAGACAACCGTATTAGGGTTTTACCATTATCTGAGAAAATAGGAACCCCGAACCCCACATTTGTAGAAGAGTGTACTGTACTCAATATGATCAGTTACCACATGTCTTGCTTGTCTTCACCCATGATTGAATCTTCCACAATTAACTCTTACAAATATTTATGACCGTCATAGGAATCCGTCATAACCGTTTCAGTCATGATTACCTTACACATTGTCCAAAGTGCCGACATTTGGAAAATATCAAATGTAAGGAAATATACAAGGTTGAGACACCTTATTCCTAACACATTCTTGTCAAACCCATTTAAAGTGAGAGTGGCTTTTGTATTCTTTGTCATGGGGGGCGAGTATTTGTGTTGTGGGTATTTTCCCCCTGACTTGCAGCAGTCTGAGTTGTGTTGCCGATTATAGTTGTGGGAGTTGCCCTTCAAATATCCACTAGGTTTACATGATGCAAGGATTCTTTCACCATCACGCCTACCACATTGCACAACGCTCACGCTTAACAATAGAAACACTATTACCACCTCCATCACCACCATCATCATCTTCATTTTACCTGCAAAATCCTAAAGTATATCAGTTGACAAATAAAACATGTTTATTGTAGTTAGTGATATTGTTATCAGGATTCAATTACTTAGTTTTAAAGTCAAATTCATTGACTCATGTTTGATGAGTTGCGATTCACAAGAATCTATCTTTCATGAGAATGAACGGAACACTTAGCACTCATTGACCCATGTTTGATCAGAAGTGATTCACAAGAACCCATCTCTCATGAGAACGAATAGAACACTTAGCACTCATTGACCAATGTTTCATGAGAAGTGATTCACAAGAACCCATCTCTCAAGAGAATGAATGGAACACTTAGCACTCATTGACCCATGTTTCACGAGTCGTAATTCACGAGAACCCATCTCTCATGAGAATGAATGGAACTCTGAGCACTCATTGACCCATATTTGATGAGTAGCGATTCACAAGAATCCATCTCTCATGAGAATGAATGGAACACTTAGCACTCATTGACCCATGTTTCATGAGTCGTGGTTCACAAGAACCTATCTCTCATCAGAATGAATGGAACACTTAGTACTCATTAACCCATGTTTCTCGAGTAGCGATTCACAAGAACCCATCTCTCATGAGTATGAATCAAATTCACTTAGTACTCTGTTGGTTAACAGATTTGTCTTCCAAAAACACCTGCACAAAAATGACTCCTAAACACCCAAGGCCGAAAGACAAATTGCAACACAACAGTTGGGTCACTTCGCAATAAAGAACGTAAGTGCCCTCTGAATTAACCGGGTACAGCTCCCCGTGTAAGATTTACAATGAATTTACAAAACCACAAGATGCTTTTAACCCGAAAGTAAGAAAGGATATCAAACATCTACTCTTAACTACAATGTAGATGCGGGAACCTATACTACTACATAAAAGAAAGTGAAGAACAACAGATGACGCAAAGTTCATTTGTTGAACGTTGTATGGTGTAATGAGGATGAAACTGTGTCTTTCAGCTTCTTGAGAGAATTAAAAATCAGAGCCTTTAAAGATATTTTGAACTGACAATCTAACAGGAGAACAGTGATATTGAAATGTAATTCAGAGAAAACTGAAAATGACACTAAGTTCATTACCAGTGGAAGGAAAATACACCATAATCAAAGTTCTAATATAATTAACCCTCAGTCTCCCTTCCCTGACTGTAAAAGATTGTGAAATATCTTCTACACATTACAAACAAACCACTATTTAAAAAAAAGACAGAAACTCCTTTCACAATACTACAACAACTAACAAAATCTTATCTCTCTCTCAGGCACACATTTCTGAAAAAGAGAAAAAGAAAAAAGCCCATGCTCTGCCTCTCACAGCCTCTCAAGAAAATGAAATGATTTTACAAAAGGCTCTCCCTGGCTGAAGCCCAAAGTCTGCAGCTTGGAAGCCAGAAGAATAAAACCCTCTGTAGCACAAAGTCTCAGAGAAATCCGATCTTCCCCCCTATCATTGTATTCACAGCCTCTGTTCTGCTGTAGCTCAAAGTCTCTCAGCCAAAGCTCAGAAAACTGGAACCCTTTTCTCTGTCTTTAGCTGGTATATTTATCTTTTCTCCTGTCGGTTTCCATTCCATGATGTCTTTTCTTTTTCAGTTATGAAAACTGATTCTTGATATTGCCTTCATTTTCAAACATTAATCTGTTCTTTTTGCTTCGGTGATGCTTTT
>MU224010.1:847734-859225 GCA_018584345.1 Thuja plicata
TGGGTTTGAAACTGAATCTACATCTTGAATCCACATTTCAAGTCTGACAATGGCACACATCTGAATTTGAAACTTGACCTATGGCTCTACAAACTCGAACTCTGAACCATGTGAACCTATTTGAACTGCTTTGAACTTACTTCAAAGAGGTTCAAGACCCTAAACCGAAAGTTTTATTTCAGGGTTCTATATAGGTACCAACATACTCATTGACCCATGATTCACCAATACTATCTTTCATGAGAATAAATAAAACGGTAACACTCATTGACTTGTTATAGAAAATATTTCTACTTATCAACATCTATTATATTATTGTTGAGAAATAAAACTACAAACTATTGAAGAGAGGAGGAATGAAGTTTACCAGAAGCAAACGTAACTGCAGATTCAGTTATGATTGCACTTCAATATATTATGTGCGATTCAGTGATGATTCTACTTATAGCTGGGACGCCACATCTTTTAACAGGTAATCTCCTTCGTGTTCACCGTATAGTTTATTTTATTTATTGATATTATTCGGTTTATATTGTACATTATTGGTTGGAAAGGCCGATGAAGAGTATTCTTTATGCATTTATTAGCATGACTACATCCATTTCAAATAATATGAAATGATTCAAAGCGATTGTACCGAGACCGTCGTCGCATCGCTAAAGGAATGAATGATTACCACAAGCAAATTCTACCACAGATGTCCAAACGTAATATATTCTGTGAAAAATACATTCATTGTTGATGATTCTACTTATTGTATTCTGTTAGAAATAGATTCGATGATCTTAGCAGTTAATCTTAGCAGGTAATCTTAGAGTTTTATTTTTTATTTTTTGTTATTCTTACTTTTATATTAGACATTTACTGCTCGTAATGTCCGATGAATAGCAGTTTTTGTGGATATATTAGCCTGACTACAGCGAATTCAAATAATATGAAATGAATTTAAGCGGTTGTACAGAAGATGCCGTTATAAATTATGCATGGGACTGTTTTGATGGATCTTCCTCATCACTTGAATATATATTTTTTATGAAAACCTATGATAACAAGCGTGTCATGTCATTAATAATTGAAAGATAATGTAAAATTATTTATATATATTTTTACTATGTAGAAAATGATCTTTATTATTTTGTGAAAGTACCATGGATCTAGTAGAGATAAAACAAAGTACAAATTTACAAATGAGAGCAAAGTAGACCATTGAATAATGCATAGGAGAAGTGTACATATAGATGTGAGTGATTGGGTCGAATCAAAAGTCGACTCCAACACTCGATGAGTAGTGGTGAGTTGCCTCACATGAACCTAGGATGAGGTGTCAAAATAGAATCGACACCTCTCTAGACGACTTGCATGAACAAGTGTCAATAACACATGTATGACTAAGAAGGCATAATAAGCCTAAGTGTAATAAAAAAAATATTTACACTAACCGTTTGGTTATTTTATTTATATAGTATTTGATATTTAATTTTTAATAAATTATGTAATACATATATGTAGTTCATCTTTTGATCAACTAAGATTTTTGATATATTTATTTTATAGGGTTTTTCTATAATATATATGTCCCAAATCTAAAATCTGCATAACTTTTCTTGTTACTTTTCAGATGTATGTATTTTCTAATTTGAGATTTTTTTAAAACTTTCAGTATCGTTTTTGAAACAAGAGTGCAATAGGAATATATATTTTACATTGTCGAAAAAGGTAATGTCTTCATTCCTTCTAAAAAAATTAATGAGTGGATCAAGTACTCATTAATTATGATGTTGAATGTCAAACATCTCAAAATAAATATCCTACGCTAGATTTAGAACATAAATGTCCTTAACAACTAATCCAAAATCATAGTCGTGACTTGATGGATCTAAAACTATAGTTGGTCTATATATTAGTTTAAGTGAGCATTATCACTTGATAGAGGATCTAACAGTTATAGGGGATTTGCAATGATTTGATAGGGGATCTAACATTTATCCTATATTTAGAAATGTTTCAATCCCCTATCGTAAGTGACACTTGGCATATAAAGGATACTATAGTAATCAAGATTTTAAAATATTGAATCGGGAGCGACCATGCTCTTAATAACAATGAAAAGTATTAATCCACTCTCATATAGGACAAGATTTTTTTCACTCCCACTTGATCCTAATGTGAGCATAAGAACCATGTTAATGATAAATCACATTATTTTATTGTCATTAGCATACTAAATAGGAAGCATGATAGTAGCCAACTTATCTTGTTTGCTAATGAATATAATAATAATAACCTTTAAAAATATGAATAAGTTGAAGAATTTATATTCACAATTATTTGAACTAGTCATATTAATTTTTATACATAGCAAAAAGATGCATAACGTTCTATATAGGGAAGTGATGAAAGTATTCAATACATTTGTCTAGATCATTGTCCTAATTCTATATATTAATATAGTTATTCATTCACTCAAGACTTAGAAAATATAGAAACATGAATAATAACATTGAAATATAGCAGTGACATGTTGGTATTTGGATTTTCTATTGACTTCATGGAACTCGTCTTTCCTTTAGCACATTATTTATAGTACCAGGTAAAATGGGAAACTAGTTCCTTAATTGCTATAGACTTAAACATAATTGAAATAGAAGAGTAATAGTAGCAACCATGTCCTCCAAAATAAGAATGAGAAGAAAAAGAAACCTAGAACTTGAAAATTCCTTCTTGGAGTATGGTGAAAATTTAATTAGTTCTACAAATGGGAATATGTGATAATAGGGTTACCTTAATGATCAAATTATGAGAAAATTTTGATTGATTCTAACAATGAAATCAATCAAGAAGTTCTAAAAATATTATATCACACCAAGATAGTTTAGCTCAATGAAAAAATATTTATGCACATTGAAATTGAAGGTGACATTATGACACATGTAGACCAAAATTGAGGGAATAATTCTATGTGTTATAGATTCTGTGGATGTAGACAATGATAATTGTGATACTTTTATCGATAATAAATCATATGCAACATTTAATAATAATGAGGATTTTCTATCGACACTAAGCAGTTTTTTGGGTCTTCCATTCTGCGGGTTATTACTTTTTGTTATCAAATTATGTAATCCGCCTTAGGGCTTTTGGTTTGCCTACGAGCTTATGTAACTGCTTCAGATGTATTTTTCCTAAGGGCTTATGCAGTAGTTTAGGATTAGGGCATCGTAGTGGGATTCTCATGTTTTTGGTTGTAACTAGCTATGGCTAGCAGGGGTTGGTGTAGGTTCAAAATTCTTCATTTTTGTTATGAATATGAGCAATGATCTGAGTTTTTCTTTCTGATTCTTTTCTCCAAGAGCTCTTTGAACTAGTTTATAATAATATTAATATATCAAGTGGCACTGCCACCTTTTTAAAAAAAAAAAATTAAAAAAAATGAGGATTTTCTTTTTCTGATGTTATTATTCTAATTTGATAAATCCACAATGGTAATGCATTCTAGTTTAAATAAGAACAAAAAGATGAGTAAGTACAAGTATAACACACAACTATTCTAGGCTAGTATTTGATGAAGAATGCTAACCTAATTACATAAGAGTTTTAATTGTTTCCCATAGAAATGACATATATAGTGAAGAATTTATGAGTCTCTTGTTGTACCACATGTATCCTTTTGAGCCTCTTGTTGCAACACATGCATACTTTTCTTCTTGTTGAATATCAAAGAAATATCCCTTCATTAGATATTGAGTTAGACTTTCCAAGATCTTCTTCATCTTCCCTGGTATAACATTTTCTTCCAAAGATTCTAAAAAAATATTTTATAGTAGTAGGTCTTCCATACTATAGCTCATAAGGGGTCTTAGAATGATTAACCCTCCCCTATACCCTATTAAGAATATAGCTAGAGGTATTCACAACTTCTTTCCAACAGATATCAAGAAAGTTATACTCTTTAAACATTCTGCTCATCATTTCTTGAACTATTATATTCCTACTTTTAAGAACTACATTTTTCTAACAAGTCCTAGGTACGTATAAATGTCTCCTAGTGTTGTGTTTTTCACAAAATATTTTAAACTCATATGAAATAAATTATCCACCTCTATTAGACTTTAAACACTTGATCTTAGCATGTATTTCTTTTTCAATCTTATATTTTAATACTTTAAATCCGTCTAGGGCTTCTAATTGTTCTTTTAAGAAAGTAACCCATGTCATTCTAGATTAATCATTGATAAGTAACATGAAATACTTTTTACTATTTCTAGTCCTCTTGTTTAGGTAGTTAGTGGGTATAATCTATAGAGGTTTTGTAGTAGAATACTCCATATTTTTGAAATCTGGTCCTTATGTTCTTCCCCATCTGAGATTCTTTGCACATTGCATTAGAAGGCTTAATGATTAATGATCTTTAGTAAATCCCTTAGTACATGTGTAGAACTGATTTTTACCATGTTGGCAAAGATAATAAGCACCATCAATTTGTGCCACCACCAACATTCATAGTTCTAAGCCATTAGATAGTTGTATTTTATTTGTTTTCTTTCGGGTAAAAAATATTTCTAGCAGTCCTGATTTACCATGTTGGCAAAGATAATAAGCACCATCAATTTGTGCCACCACCAACATTCATAGTTCTAAGCCATTAGATAGTTGTACTTTATTTGTTTTCTTTCGGGTAAAAAATATTCCTAGCAGTCCTTATTTCTTCTGCAACTAGTCTTCCTAAGTCATCTTTTCTAAATTCACATTGAAAATTATTAAAGTAAGTTTGTAATCTTTGTTGCACCTGTGATTGTGATTGATACTGATTGATACTGAGAAGATTATGTCTTAATCTATTAGCATAGTAAACAAACTCTATCTTGATCTCACTATCAATAGATATAGTTCCTTTACAATAGATTGGAACAACCTATTCACCACCAAATATAACAAATCCACCATTCTACTTTTTAAGATTAAGAAACTTTTATGTCATTTGTCATATGATTTAGGCATCCACTATCAATCACCCAAGCTTTTCGTTCTTCTTTTGTCTGAAGAGTACTCTACACAATCAATTATCTTTCCCTATATTCATCAGTATGTGAAGTACCAAACTTCTTACTATCATCCACTTTCACAACCATAAACAAATGTCAAATCCGATGATGATGATAATGATGTCAAATCGGATGATGGTGATGTTGATAAATCGGCAGAGGGACTCATAGCCAAATTTCACTCAGAAAATCCAACTCAGAAAATCTATCTCGGTTGATGTCAAATAAATGTGATAATACCAAGTGACACTCATCTCACCAGCATCATTATTATCGACTTCCAAGGCTTTCCAAACGGCCGGAGAAGCATCCACGATAGTGTTATTGCAAGGGGGTTGGTTGTACAGAAGATGCCGTTAATGAGATTGCTTTCAATCCATTGGTTCAATCGATGGCCAAGGGAAGGAGGTATGCCTTCATGGAGTCAGCAGCTGTCACGTCATTTAATTATTAGAAAGAAAACTAGGTGTTTTATGAAAACCTATGATGAGAATTATTAGAAAGAAAACTAGGTGTTTTATGAAAACCTATGATGAGAAGAGTGTCATCAATAGTTGAAAGATAATGTAAAATAATCTATATTTTTATCAAGAAGAAAATGATCTTTATCATTTTGGCTATTTTTTTCATAAAGTATTTGTTACACTATTTTTCACAAATTGTTAAATCAAAAAGAATTTGTTTAATTTTTCTATAGGATTTTCTTATAATTTGTATGTCTAAAATTTAGATTATTTCTTCTTGTTTTTTACGAATGAATGCATTTTCTAATTGGAGACTTTTTATCCTATACATTGTCTTTGAAACTAAGAATGCAATAAAAATTAATATTCTAAACATTAAACATGAGTATTATGTTCATTCTTTCTGAAAAAATCAGTTGGTTGATCAAACACTTGTTCATTATGATGCTGAATGTCAGTCATCTCAAATTAAATATCCTACCCCAATTTAGAATATAAATGTCCTTAGCAACTAATCAAGAGTGACCATGCTCTTAAAAGTGATGAAAAGTATTCATTTAATGCTTTTATAAAATAAGTTTTTGTTCACTTATGCTTCATCCTTATGTGATTATAAAAAATATGTTAATGATTAATCACATAATGTTATTGACATCAACATAGTAAATATGAAGAATGATAATAGTCAACTTATCACTTTAGCTGATAAATATAATAGAATAACCTTAATAAATATGAGTGAGTTGGATAATTAGAATTAATAATTGTTTGAACTAGTCTAATTATTTTTTATACATGGTTGCAAAAAGATATATAACATTCTATCTAGGGAAGAAAGTGATGACATTATTCAATGCAATTGACTAGATGATGGTCCTAATTCTATACCTAAACATAGTTATCCATTCACCCAAGACTCACAAATTATTGAAATAGGAATAATAATTTTGAAATCTAGCAAAGTCATGCTGGTATTCAAAGTTTCTTTTGAATTCTTGGAACTCACCCTGCATTTAGCACATGATTCAAACTACCATATGAAATGGGAAACCAGTTCCTATATTCCTACTAGAATTAAACATATTACAATGATATAAGTGGATAGTTGTGACAATGTCCTCCAAAATATGAATGACAAGAAAAAGAAGCCTAGAAGTTGGAAATTCCTCATTAGAGTATGATTTTAACTGAACTAGTTGTACTAGAATGGACATAGGTGATCATATGATGACCTTAATAATCATAATATGGAGCACCCTTTGATTGTTTATAACAAGAGTTGCAGTGCAACACAATTCCTGCCAAATACTAGTAGAGCTGGTATGACATCATAATCCAACATTGATGACATTATTTTGCCATTAGTATGCAAAGAACACTTTTGGTAAGCATACACCGAAAGACAGGACAAGGAGAAAATTGAAATTACAGATATAAGAGATTGCCAAAAACTGCTAAGTTTAAAGAAAACCGACGACACAATTTTGTGTGTAAACCGAAATTGCAAAGTGGAAAGGATAAAGATGAACCCGAAAGTGGAACCCGACAAGAAGGTCATAGTGAAAACTGAGATAACATTCACAGAGGAACCCAAAAGATAGTTCAAGAAGGAACACCGAGAAATAGTCTAACTGACTTCAGAGCATAATCGACCGACAGAAATCGAAAGTCAGTTGCAGCCCGCAAAAAGTGGATCTGACTTCCACGTCAGATAAAAAAGTCTTATTCTATTTATATAGAGCCTTGATTTTTTTTAAAACCATTTCTTTAGGGACAAGAAACATTAATGTAAGTGCTTTAATCAGTTTAACTGATTTAAAACACATAGACTAGGAGATCAAGGTAAAGTTGTAAACCTGTGATCTTAGAGTTAATATTGTTTTACGTGAAACTTGATTAGGTCAATCTATCTTATAAATAGATGATGCAATCATTCATTAGAGGTCAAGAGAGATATGTGAGAATGGATGAGAGGATGAATGAAGCATACAAGCACATCTATGGATCAAATTAAAAGTTTCAAGAACCGGAACAACAAAAGGTGAATTTTGTTATCAAGAACAAAGAACAAAGGCTCTCGAGCATCCAAGGTATTATTCAATCACATTAGGTGATATACTTATTCATGTAATCTTAAATGGATCTGTAATCAGCAATAGGAGATTGCATACACCAGGTCAAATTATAATTTTCTTATATTCTAACAAGTGAAGCAAAGTGTAAAAATCCTTTCAAGGAAGGTGGGTTTAATAGTCCAACTATAAATCTCTTAATCAAGTGCACACTAAATAGTGTTGCTAAAGCTCTTAACAGAGTATACTTTAACAGGTCTCCACAGATACTCTTAACTAGGTAGATCATCAAAATTGATTAAATTGTATGCCTTAACCGGCCCCTTCAAATCTGCAGATAGTGAAGAATTTGTGGGTTCCATCGCCACTACACTTTTTACTTCCTAACAGGAGTTTTCTGTGATATCATATCTTGTGTTATGTGTCAATTAATTTCATGAATGTTTCTATAAATGTTCACATGTTTGATTAAGTTTATGAATTGATATATCTTACATCAAGACAGTATAGAATAGATGGTTGGATAAATATTTGATAACTTAAAGGATAAAGGTTAAAAGATAAAAAAGTCTTAGGGGTACTGATTTACCCCTCCCCTCTCAGTACACACTTCCTAGCAATTCCAACAATTTGTATCATAGCTAAGTATCTTCTTTGGAAAAGATTAAAGGCTTAAGAGAAAAGATCATATAATGGAGAAGTACAGACTTGACAAAAGTATTGAGAATGAGAAGCTAGAAATTTAGATCTTCTATGAGAAGTATAAAGAAGCTAGAATCAATATGTGATAGCCGTTAGATGAAATAAATATTATGGCAACTCGGTGTAACGAAACAAATTATCATGAAGAAGAGATACCAGATTTCTTTGAGTCTTCAGGATCAACTACAGGCAAAGCATTAGACACATCAGAAGAAAGCATCACAAGCCTAAAAAAAATCAATCAACATCTAGTTGGATAAGTGAAATCTCTGCAGATCAACCAATAAGAAGAAAGCATCACAAGCCTAAACAAAATCAATCAACATCTGGCTGGATAAGTGAAATATTTGTAGATTAGCCAAGAGACACAGATGCTAAGATTGATTGATGTCATGAACAGTGCTAGACAAGTTGAGCAAGAAAGAACACTAGCTATTGATGATAGAAGGAATATTACTGAAAAGCTAGAAGAGAAAGAGTCTCAAATACAAAGACTTATAGAGCATCACCATGAGATTACAAATCAGATTAGTCTTATGAGTCAAGAGGCAAACATAATAAATGTTGAACTCAGTGAAAGAATAAAAGCTATCGGTGAGATAAGGGAAGAAAATGAAAAGTTGAAACATGAAATAAGAATTCAGTAGCAACATAATGAAATTATCAAGAAAGTTAAAGAAAACAATAAAAGAATGGATGATTTTCTTGAAGGACAACAAAGAGTAAACAACAACACCAGTCTAGGTTTCACCGAGAATGGAGAATCACCCAATCAAGTTGATCCAAAGAATGTATATGCAAATCTAAGACCTAGAAATATGACATGCAATCAGTGTGGAAAGCAAGGCCAAACATCAAATGCATGCACATGCAAAATGAAAAGTATTCCTAAATCCACATCTTCATTCATAGGATTTTGTTATAAATGTAACAAGAAAAGACATAAAGCATATGAATGCAAGTCTGAGATGAAATAACTAAAGAAGGAAACCTACATGGACAACTATTGTCCTACATGCAAAATGAATGGGTAAACAACTGTTGAATGCTAGAAAAAGAAAAAGCAAGCATGGAAGCCAAAAGGTCAAGAAACTCCCTATCAACTAAAAAGAGTCGATAACTAGTATGTATGGGATTACAACACATGGGAAAATTGTACAACATGTGGAATATTTGGTCACATTGCTGCAAACTATATGAGATAGTGGACAAGAAATTCTAGAGGCTGGACTAACCCTAGAATGGCATGGTTACATTGTCATAAATTTGGTCATCTCAAGAAAGATTGTAGAGACCAAATGATAGAGACCAATACATATCCTATTGGAAACACCATTGAAGACATCCAGAGAATGAGAGACAAAATGTGGAGAAAAGATTAAAACAATGATGAAGCTGAACCGAGCAATGCAAATGGTGACACCCCATCCAATGGATCTGGTGACATCACCACTACCACATAAGATGAACAAATAAGTATGGAACTGCATTACACTAAGCATTATTTTACATTAGTTCCATAATATGTTGATAAAATGCAAAATTAGCATAAGTAAAGATGTATCATGATATTACTTGTTAAAATCTATGATAACTATTCTATTGGGTAATACATACCAAAATCCATCAGTATACGCTCAAAGCTGAAACTGCCTACATTACCGAGAATCGTCAGTTAACATGTAAAAGCAAATTTGCTAGTGTAAATCGAGACTTGTCGGTAATCAAGCAAGTTGAAAAAGTTGTTTGTGTATAACACCAAAACCCATCGGTAAAAGAAAAGAGTTAAATGATTGTTCTGTCGAAGATAAGTTAATGTTCAAACTGACGAACTCCGTATTCAAACACTGAGGAGTGGTTGAGAATTAATGATTCACTTTTAGGGCAAACGCCTATAAAAGAGTGATGGAAGGGTTTTATTCTTCTCCACGACCAGAACAGAGCAACGAGAGAAAATTTTTTGCAAACAACAAAGGCATCATAGAGTGACTTCAAATCGACCCAGAGCACTCCAAAAGATTAGTGACCACCACAGGTGTAAATGTAGTAAGTTTCTACGACAATCGAGAATTTTTTTTATGCATTTTTTAGAAAGCCCTAAATTCTCTGAAACAATGGCCATGACCTCAAGAACTACCAAAATAAACAACATCAAATAGGAGAAGGTTAAACTTGTCAAGAACTCTACCTGTGAGGAACCTCACTACAAGATTTTCCTTGAGGTAACATCACAACCCAACAATGTTGGAGCATTCTCGTAAATACCAGCTAGGGTTTTTCTTTATGAAGATGTGTGAGCTTACATCCACTACAAGATTGCATAAATTGGTGATTTAGAGGTGGAGCAAGCTTACAAAAAATTGCGTAATGAAGATGGATTGATAAAAGATGAACACAAACACATACAAGTGAAAAGTCTCATTAATTTCCTATTATTGCCGAAGGTATTCGAAACCGAATGGATTCGATTAGTACTAAGCTGAATGCAAAATCACAAGCTATGGTTGGATGAGCCTAAAATGATAACCTGAGATGTTATCCATGTAGTCACCGGTTACCTTGTAACCGTGAAGGTAAAAGCATTAAAACACCAACCCAAGGTTGAGATTGAGAAGAACACATGAGCCAAGTGTGATGGCAGAGGACTGAAGGTATCTAATATAACCGATGATGAACTTAAATTTGGATCATGTGTTCTAGGTTACAAATTCTTCCAAGCAAGGAGGATGAACAACATAGCATCTGGAGTTATAGATACAACTATAAGATTGTAAAGATAGGTACTCAGTTGGATCTATCGGAACATCTACTGAACCAGCTAGAAGAAAACTTGAGGACAATAAGAAATGCTAAGATAAATACATGTAAGTTTGGATCACCTATCATGTGAATTTTCTTTTACTTTCAAGAATCATTTCCATCGTTAGGAGATCTAAAATGGGATACCACAAAACCGGTCACCATGCAAGTTTCGGGTACAGAGCGATTACATATAAATAAATATATGTTTTTGTCATCTTGTTATCTCGAAATTCACAAATTACTTCACGATTTGGAGAAAGAAGACAATTCTGCAAATTGTGTTGGGAAATAAGAAGAGAAGGCTGAATAAGAGTGCATGACATTATTCAGAAGATACTGAACACAGACTACGTGAAGAAGCTCGGGAAAGATATTATCAGAATAAACAAGGTACATGTCTATATCTCTT
>MU224010.1:866064-877722 GCA_018584345.1 Thuja plicata
ATGGTCCAATCTAGAGTTTAATGTTTTAGAGTTTAATCTAGAGTTTAATGCATATATATATATATATATATATATATACAAATATACATGCATATATACACATATATACATGCATATATACATATATACATGCATATATACATATATACATGTATATATACATATATATATACATATATATATACACATATATGCATATATACATGCATATATACATATATATGTATGCATATATACATATATATGTATGCATATATACATATATATACACATATATGCATATATACATGCATATATACATATATACATGTATATATACATATATATACACATATATGCATATATGCACATATATACATGTATATATACATATATATACACATATATGCATATGTACATGCATATATGCACATATACATGCATATATATACACATATACATGTATATATACATATATATAAACATATATGCATATATACACATATACATGCATATATATACATATATACATGTATATATACATATATATACACATATATGCATATATATGCATATATACACATATACACATATATACATGCATATATACATATATATACACATATTTACAAACAATATATATTAAAAAACATTAAAATACATATATACAAACAATATATATTATAAAACAATAAAATATGGAAATTAGAAACGTGAAAAACTTGATTTATTAACGTTTGATAAAACGGAAGCCAGCAGCCACTGTCACTTTCAACCCAGCCGAAACAGTCACAATGACTATTTCGGCGGGTTTATTCTGCCAAAAGTAAACCTAGTTGCTTTCGATCGAAAGTAACTAGGTTACTTTCGATCGAAAGTACCTAGTTTAGGCACTTTCGATCAAAAGTTAGTCTGTTTCATTTGAAAGTTCTTAGCATTTTCGATCGAAAGTAATGAAGATGTTTTAGTGGGTCACGCTTTTCGGGATGAATTCCTTCTTCCCGAAAAGTGTAACCCACTATTGTGGTATTACCCGCATATCAGTGAATACATAACATCACTGGGAGACAACTTTGAAATAGCCATGGATGAGTACTTTACAAGATTCAAGGACTGAATGCAGAAAAGGGTTAGGATCCCCGAACAACTTATAGAGAAATTCAAGAATGATATATGTTTTATGGTTGACACCAACCACACATACATCAAACCTGATGTACCAAGAATAACATGGTTACAACCTTTAGAATATGAGGTAAATATTGATCAAGCATCCAATGCAATTGATGCATTGAAAAATGAACCATTAGCGAAGAAACAACCAAATTTTGGAACTTATGAGGAGGCTAAATCAAGAATCAAAACCAGATTGGTTGTGAAACAAATTGACAGAAAGAAAGATAAAATGGTTAAGAACTTAAAGAAAGGACTGTCAGTTACTGAAGAGGAAACTAAGCAAAAGGAAGAAACTGAAGGATAGTCAACCATCGGTGAGGTTGAGAAAACAAGTGACTCTGAGTCGATAGAGTAAAATACTCCATTTCCAATACCAACAAAGAAGAAAAGAACAACAACTGCTTCAAGAACAAGAAGCCAAACATCTAAAGACTCACATCCTTCACCCTTGAACAAAGGACAAGTGAGAACCTACAAGAGGAAACTGGCTACATAGAAAAGAGGGCCAACAAAGAGAAGGAAGTTCATAAGAACCAGAGAAGATATTGAGGATAGCGAACAAGATGAAGGTGTACAAGCTGAAAATATTAAGGTTCCAAAAATCATTGATGAGGTATGAAAATCTATTGCAAATTCAGGATCTATTACAGATTCTGAGATAAGAAGATGGATAAAACTAGATCAAGAAGATCGAAACAAAGTTGAAGATTCCATCATTGCAAAGATGTAAAATTTCAAGTACGTACCACTACAAGTAAAAGGTTCAATGGTACCAAAGGACCTCATGGACATATTATATGCCAAATGGTCATTTGCATTAAAGAATGAGAAGGAGATAAGAGGAAGGGTACTTGTTTCTCTTATGCCTCCTCAATCCAAGAGGAAAGAAATTGATGAGATTATGGAGAACCATAAAAATGAGTTCTCACCCAAGTTGAGAGCCTAAAAATTTCTTGAAGGGAGGCTTATAGATCTTGAAAAAGATATTCAAAAAACTTGGAGTAAAATACTCAATAGACCTATTGAGGAAGAAAGCCCTAAAAAGGGACAAAAACAAGATGATAATTAGGCAACTCAAGAACAAATAATAATGAAAGATGCAGAAGATGACACATCAGTTGAGTTAGATAAAGAAGAAATGGACACAACCGGAAAAAAGAATATGGAAGTTGTAGATGAGATATGGCTAGACACCACAATGGAGAATAAAGTCATTGATATAACCAATGACCCACCAAAAGAAATACAAAAAGATGAAGATGTCATTGTTACCAAGGACAAGACCGATGCATAGGAGACAACATTTGACACTTCACAGGTGAATATTTCAAGCAACGTGACAATATGGATGCAAGCCATCAATATACTTGAAGAAACAAACAAGTCACCTTACAAAGATTCAAGCATTCCTAAGGATGCAATGGATGAAGGAAAGAAAGACAACACCGATGAATAGAATGTCATCGGAGATACTCATATTATAATTGAAACTAACAAGGTTATAGAAGGAGATTTATAGAAAAAAGATGAAGAAATCATTGAGAAGGATGGAAAGAAAATGGAATATGAAGTACATAAGGACACCGATGAAGGAGGAAAACCTAAAGATGGCACTCCTAAGGAAACCAAAAATGTTACAATAGACAATGTAAAGGTTGATGTGTATACATCTACTAAAAACTGACAAGCTAACACCAATGCACAGCAGAAAAAAGAGGCAACGCCACAAGTCACTTCATCCAGTACTAAAAACAAAGCTGAGAATATGGCTATGGTTCTACACTCAAGTGAAACTCAGAAGAAAAAGAAGAAATACAAAAATAGTAAGTCGGAAGTCACTCTAGATGAAATCATTGAGATCCCCAAATGTGACCCAACTACACTTGACAATGAAGCATTGAAGGAATACGATGAAATATGCCAGAGAAAGGCATTATAGGAGAAGCTGAGAAAGTAGCACTGAGACTCCATGGTACTATAAACAACTAGGGACATCTTGCACTAGATTGTACCTGATGTTGATGTTGATCAGAATAAACTGATGCTTGATCAACTAGATACTCTCACTAAAGCCATTACAACTCAAAACATTGATGCAGAGAAAGCAATTGAAGAGAGAGCAGAGTAGAAATATCAGCACAAGCTTGTTGAGAAAATCAGCCAAGAAGTGGTAGTAAACAAGGTAAAGATTTTAGAATTCATAAGTGAATCAAATCCCATAATTGCTAAAGCTATTTCCTTGATTCAAAAATTAAGCACAATTGTTAAATTCACTAAAGATCATAGTGATAAGATAGAAAAGTTAGATTCTGATCTAGTTACAAGTGCTAAAGTCTTAACCACCAAAGACAATGCAATAAAGTTGCATTATGGGAAAATTGTTGAAGTAAAAAGGTTAAGGCAAGAACTGTGGGAAGCAGAAACATAATTCAGGGAAGAGGTCACAGAGCTCCAGGCTCAACTTCTACCAAATCTCACACTACTTCAACAACATATCAGTTTAGCATGACAACTGATAGCAACCCTCGAGATGTCTATAGCAAACAGTATCTACGATATGCACTCAAGGATCACACTTGAGCACATGGCTCTAGAGAATTTGAAGGACCAATGGGAGAAGATGATGGAAGACATGAAGTCTTCACACTCTCACATTTTTGATAAGCTATAAGGTATACACCTTTGCCCTTAATATAAAAAAGGGGAAAATATTGATATGTACAGATAGGAAACGATACAATACTACAAGGAAAAAAAAGAAAAAAGGATCTAGTATATAATGATATACTGACATATACATAGGGGGAGTCATGAAATGACTAAGGATTATATATGTTGTACATACTTAACATTTTGTTAGTATTTTGCACATATCAGTTTTTGATACTAATGTCAAAGGGGGAGATTGATGACATTATTTTGACATTAGTATGCAAAGAACACTTTCGGTAAGCATACACTGAAAGACAGGACAAAGAGAAAACCAAAAATGCAGATATAAGAGATCACCAAAAACTACTAAGTTCAAAGAAAACCGACGACACAATTTTGTGTGTAAACCGAAATTGGAAACTAGAAAGGATAAAGAGGAACCCAAAATTTGAACCCAACAAGCAGGTCATAGTACAAACTGAGAGAACATTCACAAAGGAACCTGAAAGACAATTCAAGAAGGAACACCGAGAAATAGTCTAACTAACTTCAAAGCATAACCGACCGATAGAAACTGAAATTTGGTTGCAACCCACAAAAAGTGGATCTGACTTCCACATCAGATAAACATTCTTATTTTATTTGTAGAGTCTTGATTTGTTTTTAAAACCATTTCTTTAGGGACAAGAAATGATAATGTAAGTGCTTTAATCAGTTTAACCGATTTAAAACACATAGACTAGGAGATCAAGGTAAAGTTGTAAACCTGTGATCTTAGAGTTAATATTATTTTATGTGAAACTTGATTAGGTCAATCTATCTTATAAATCAATGATGCAATCATTCATTAGAGGTCAAGAGAGATATGTGAGAATGGATAAGAGGATGAATGAAGCATATGAGCACATCTATGGATTTGATTAAAAGTTTCAAGAACCAGAACAACAAAAGGTGAATTTTGTTATCAAGAACCAAGAACAGAGACTATCGAGCATCAGAGGTATTATTCAATCACATTAGGTGATATACTTATTCATGTAATCTTAAATGGATCTGTAATCAGCAATAGGATATTGTATACACAAGGTCAAATTGTAATTTTCTTACATTCTAACAAGTGAAGCAAAGTGTAAAAATCCTTTCAAGGAAGGTGGATTTAACAGTCCAACTATAAATCTCTTAATCGAGTGCACACTCAACAGTGTTTCTAAAGATCTTAAAAGAGTAGAATTTAATAGGTCTCTATAGATACTCTTAACCGGGTAGATAATCAGAAGTGATCAAATTGTAATCCTTAACCGACCCCTTCCAATCTGTAGATAGGGAAGAATTTGTGGGTACCATCCCCACCATAGTTTTTACTTCTTAACAGGAGTTTTCTATGATATCATATCTTGTGTTATGTGTTAATTACTTTCATGAATATTTCTATGACTGTTCATATGTTTGATTAAGTTTATTAATTGATATATCTTACATCAAGATAGTATAGAACAGATGGTTGGATAAACATTTGATAACTTAAAGTAGAAAGGTTAAAAGATACAAAAGTTTTAGAGGTATTGATTCACCCCTCCCCTCTCGATACACACTTCCCATTAATTCCAACAAACATGTATGTCTCAAATTATATGTAGCAATAAATAGAAAAGATTTTCCTTTTAATAAAGTGATAGAAAGTGTAAACATGAAAATATTAATAGCCTCCAATGGCCATCTAACTATTTACTTGCTTGACCACCTTTCTTGCAATCCAATGTTTCTTTCAATCACCTTAAGCTCACACCATTTGTTGCAACTATTTTTTTTTGCAAATGAAGGATGCGCAATATCTAGGTAAACCTCACCATGAGAAATCAATACCTTATAGCATTCACAATAACTCCAAAGATCAACTTGAGACACACATATCCTTTCTTGTGCTCAATTGACTAACCTTATGCTCTCTACATTGAGCACATATCAAATTCATGAGCATATAGGAGAAAAAAATTCTTTGATACCATATGAGAGAGAAAAACACTAAATCTTGTTTGATGAAAAAAATATTAATATTCATAAAAAAATTCTTTGATACCATATGAGAGAAAAACACTAAATCTTGTTTGAAGAAAAAAATTTTAATATTCATATTCAGATGGGAGTTCAATAAAATATAATTAAATTACATAACTATGGCTTATAAAGCCTTATTTTCCATATGAAAATATAAATTATGGGAATAACTTCCTAGAAACTAAAAACCAACTAATTTAATTTATTAACCTAAACTATAAAACTAAGCTATATTAATGTAAAATTCCAACAAATATAAGGAACAAAATGGATTACTGTTTACATCAAAAGGATCTTCTAAAATACATGTAATAATTCCTTAATAATCCAATCATTGATTTTGTTCACCAAAATATTGTAGAGGTGAAGTTATCAAATTTTTAGAGAAAGTAATATTTTTTCTTAACTAGGAAGAAATCCTCTATGCATCTATCCAAAAACTTCTTTGTGCTTACATAAATCATTCTTTGTATATTCCATCAATTGATTATTCCATATGGTAATTTTGGTTGTTTTTTTCTTATTTATTAAAAATTCTATAAGGACTTTTTATTTCTTAGTTTGATTTGTTTGTTAGAATAACTGATAGGAGGGGTAAATCAGTGGCCTCAAAAATTAATCCAATAATCTAACCAAAAATTATATTAGAAATATAATGCCTTCAGTTATCTTTCAGTCCTACAAGATATATGCCTTTAATTAATCTTATCAAATAAATACTACTCGGTGAATATACAGTTTATCTTTTTCTAGCATTTACCGAATAGGAGTAATTAAACTTAGTGTTTACCGACCACTCATGTTTTAGTAATGTGTAAAGAAAAACATCAAAGAATTGAACCATATACACATTTGACACATGGATTTTTAATGTAGAAACCCTGTTAAGGGAAAAATCACTTGGGAATGGTAACCCAAAATTTTCACTCTTCTAAAGTGAGCTCGGTGAAGAGCCAACCTTGTTAAAGGTTACAAACACACTGTTAAGTGTGATCTTGTTAGAGGATTTAAAACTAAAAGCTTATCATTTGACCTATCATTCACTATGTTTTCAACATCAAAACCTTTTGATACTCTTGAGTATCTCAATACAATAAGGATGGTTAAATCCCACTCGGTTAAGAGATTTTCTGAATCAATGGCTAAACTGAAATAGTAAATGATCTGTTCAACAATACAGCTTTAACTTGCATATTTTCAGATCTATTTTTAGTCCATAATACCTCTCTGGTCAATGTTCTCTTCAATTCCTTTTCTCCCCTTATTTCTTCTTTCTTCTCGGTGAATGCTCTTGCTTTTGTTGCTCGGTGTTTGCAGAATTTCCTTGGCTCTATTCTTTAGCCTGTATGATTAGATCTGCATGAAGACTTCTATCTTCACTAGAATTATACTCAACATTCTTGTCTCTTTATATATACATGATTTCATTGTTTACATTCCTTGTCTTTCTTGTTCTTGACGTACATTTCTTCTTGATCCGCAAATCACACCATGAATTACTTTAATCTTTAAAGCTTTGCTTTAGTTTTATTCCGTAGATTTATCCTTGGAAACTGTGAATAAAACTAGCTTTAAATGTTTAGTTCAACTGATTGATGGAAACAAAGCAATCAATTAGTTAACTCTAAATATAGCTCCTACCAGCTATGTGTTTTGTCATTTTCTAACTCCAGTTGATTTCGGTCATCAAATCTTAGTTATCTCAGTCATTGACTCCAGTTTTCCTCGAGCATCAACTTCATTTCTGCTTGGTGAACAGTTTAGTTATGCTTAGTGTTGCAGTGCTCGGTATACACTGTGAACTACTCAGGGTTCTCTGTCGGTCGGTGTGCACTGTCCGTCGGTGTTTATTGTCACTCGGTGTACACTGGCTTTTTATGTTTACCGATAACATAAACTTTATCTCTTTGGTTTCTTGAATTCTATGAAAATATGTATATGACCAATTAGATTATATCAACTTGACATCAATGATAATACAATACGTTAACTGATTTAATGTCTTGCATTTACTTTTTGTAGCTCGGTGATCATCAACTTATCATCTTCAAACATTCAATCAGTTATAGTTCATCGATCTCTCCCTTTGGAATTGATGACAATATACTATTAATACAATATGAAATATGCTAGATATCATGCCAAACTTATTTTTCTATAACCAATTCAAACATCTGACTCTTGGTAAGCTCTTCTAGCTTATATTTGATTCTTGCAGAGTGCTCTCCCTTTCTTCATTCCCTTCACTGGATAGGTGTAGCAATTTCGTCTCTCCCTTTCTTGTCGATTCTCTTCTCCCTTTTCTGGATAAATATGCATTGTTAACTTTCTCTAATTATCTCCCTTAGGTGAATGGTTGTTTCTTTGAATCTTTCTTAGATCTTTCTCTCCTTTCGACTAATGTTCTTCTCCCTGATGGATATTTCATTTAATCTCTCTCACTTTGTCTGATCATGATAGATATTTCATTATTGGATGTCTCTCTCCCTTTGATAGCAATTCCAAACATAAATATATCATTGAATATCTCTCTCCATTAGTAATACAACTTTTTAGTAGCCAACAATATCTCTGGTGTTCAGTTCTGATAAGTACCTTGTTGTACTGATATGTCATTGCAGACCATATGTTTCATTGCATCAACATGAATGATCTTCTGATAATGTGTAGGTTGATCAATCCTCCAAGTCAGCTTAGTGACTAGTACACAAGGGTTAGACCCCTATTCTCTTCCTCAGGTACTCAAATGTATCTTTTGGAAATGGCTTTGTGAATATGTCTGCCAATTGTTCTTTGTATTGTACATATTCTAGTATCACCTCTTTCTCTTGTACTTTTTCCCTCACGTAATGATACTTAATAGCTATGTTCTTTGTCTTAGCATGCATCACAGGGTTCTTTGAAATGTTGATAGAACTTGTATTATCACAATAGATAATCACTGGGTCAATAATTTCCATACTCATACCTTTCATTAATTGCTTGATCCATGTAATGTTAGAGCAATTTTCAGCATTAGCCACATATTATGATTCTACAGTTGATTGTGATATGCATCCTTTCTTTTTACTTATCCATGTGACAAGTCTGTCACCCATAAAGAATGCTCCTCCTGTTGTGCTCTTTCTATCATCTATGTTTCTATCCCAATCAACATCGGTATAAAATTGTAGCTCAAATTTTCCTTCTTTATTATACGACAAACTATAGTCTTTGGTATTCTTTAGATATCTCAGAATTATTTTAACAACAGTCATGTGTGATTCTTTGGGATTAGCAGAGAAGCTTGCAACTATACCAACTACATGTGCTATATATGGTTTAGTATGTACAACATGCATTAGTTTTCCCATCATAGTTCTGTTTAAGGTTTGATTTACCTCAGTTATCCTATCTTCCTTTGTCAGTTTACATCTAGTTTCCATAGGTGTTCCAACTAGTGTGGACGCCTCCATTTTGAATATCTTCAGAACTTCTTTGATGTATTTATATTGTGTGATGTAGATGCCTGCATCTTTTTGTACAATATGTAGACCAAGAAAAAATTTGATCTCTCCAAACATTGACATCTCAAACTCTTTGGTCATTTCATCAGCAAATGATTTGCATAACATATCATTACCTCCAAATATGATATCATCAACAAATATCTCAGCAATCAAAATCTTATCATCAATATCTCCTTTCAAGTACAGATTATATTGTTGTCACTTGTGCTAACAAATCCAATACTAATGAGATAAGAGTGAAGTCTTTCATGCCATGCTCTCAGTTCTTGTTTCAATCCATATAAGGCTTTGTGTAGTTTACAAACCATGTTCCTCTGGTTAGGATCAAAAAAACCCTTCAGGTTATTCAATTCATACCCCCTCTTCTAATATTCCATTTAGAAATACATATTTAACATCCATTTGGTATACTTTAAATCCTTTAAAAGCAGCATAAGCAAGTAGAATTTTTACTCCATCTAGTCTAGTAATGGGTGCAAAGGTTTCTCCATAGTCAATACCTTCTTATTATTCATACCCTTTGCATACTAGTCTTGCTTTGTTCCTTGTTACTTCTCCATTCTCATTTAGTTTGTTTCTGAATATCCATTTGGTACCAATGACATTTTTGTCACTCGGTCTAGGTACTAATGTCCATGTTTTTTTCTTATCAATCTTTTTAATCTCTTCATTCATTGCACTCACCCATTCTTAATTCTCAAATGCATTATTAACAGATTTAGACTCAAAATCTCAAATCAAACATCTAGTGTTCAGTGACTTACTTCTTGTTCTCATTCCATCTCTTTTTTATCCAATGATCTAGTCCTACAGATGGTGTCTTCTAAAATATTTAGCATGTATAGGTTTATATCTTTGTTCCTCATTCTGATCATCATTTTGACCTTCATTTTGATCTTCATCACTCAGTTCATCATTGTGAGCATTTTCTTGATTCTCAGTGTGTGCAACATGTTGCTCGGTTGCATTGTTCTATCACTTGGTAGCATTATAGTATTACTCGAGCAAGGTGTTAGGTTATTCACTATAGACAAATCTATTGTAATATTTTGATTCCTTTCTGATTTTCTCATCATTTTTCTCCACAAATTCATCCACTTTAACATTTGCACTTTCAATGATTTTGTTAGAAGATTTGTTAAGACATTTATAAGCTTTTCTTTTGGTAGAATATCCTAGAAATATTCCTTCATCACTTTCGGAGTCAAGTTTCCCATTTCTATCATTTTTCAATATATAACACTGACTT
Organism: Thuja plicata; assembly: GCA_018584345.1. Lineage (NCBI taxonomy): Eukaryota > Viridiplantae > Streptophyta > Pinopsida > Cupressales > Cupressaceae > Thuja > Thuja plicata. The sequence continues at coordinate 876,685 of MU224010.1, forward strand.
CAAAAAATTCTAAAATAACTTACATTTGGTGTGTATCCATACCATAGCTCATAAGGTGTCTAATTGGTGTATTTCTTCAATTCAACTCAGTTTAATGTATAGACAAAAATACTTATAACTTCTCTCTAGAATGTTTGTGTGATGCCTTTTTCAATCACCAGTGTTCTAGCACAATCAATAATTAATATATTCCTTCCTTCAACAATCCCATTTTGTTGTGCTGTTCCTGGTGCTAAAACCTGTCTTGTAATTCCATGCTCATTACAAAAGTTAGTGAATTCATCAGAAATAAATTATCCTCCTCTATATGATCTTAGACATTTCAGTTCTTTTCCACTTTGATTTTCAACTATGGCTTTATACCATTTGAACATCTTAAATTCTTTAGATTTCTCTTTTAAGAACATAATAGTCATCATTGATCTAGAATAGTCATCAACAAATAGAATGAAGTATCTATCACCATTGTTAGTAAACAGTTTTTCTTCAAAGAAAATGCTATCTTAAGCTTTAAAACCACAGTATACTAACAGCTTGAATTCCTACAAGATTAGTTAGGAATTCTCTGCTTAATGTTTATCTTGATTAACAGGTGCAGCTACCTCTGTTTTGAAAAGAGTTATTTAGTAATTCTCTGGTAAAGAAATAAATCTCTTTTCAAAAGTATAAATGCTAAAACAGCTTATTTTATCTCATGAATATGAAATAAATCTTAATGCTAAAAAACCACTCGATCTTAACTATCAAAATGAACCACATTCCTGAAAGCTAAATAAAGAGTAGGCAACGTAAACGGATGCTTCACTCAGAGCTTCTCAAACCACTGAAAGAAATAGTTTCACAACCCACAGATTACCAAAGTCCCTTGTACAATTAATATTCTTAAGAACATAATACTTAATGGAAGAAATAGTAGTGTTTATCCCTTGTACAGAGACTTGAAATTAAAACAGAACTATAGAATTCTATTCATCTACTGAGAAATGAAAATACTGTACTTTCCTGATCTAAGCTTTCACTAAAACAAAAGTAGTTTTG
>MU224010.1:877822-892592 GCA_018584345.1 Thuja plicata
GTTTTAATTGACCAATGAACACCTGCACAAAACATAGCGTTAGCTTTGAAAACATGTTGAGGTTGAAGTTGAAGTTTTCGATCTTTCGACTTCAACTTCAACTTCGACTTGCAAGAGAATTTTACTCAGAGTGAAGGCACGGGTTTGTGAAGACCGAATGACTTGAACGGGTTTACGAACTTGAAGTTGAAGTTGGACAGAACTTCAACTTCGACTTCAAGATAGTGAATTGACTCATGCATTCTTTTGAAAAGTATGGGGTAACAACCATAATAGTTCTTTGTTCTCATTGGTCCACATAAGTCAGTATGGACTAATTCTAGAATAGCATTAGATGTGTAGGTTTTCCTCTTGAATTTAGACTTTGTCATTTTTTTCCATTTTGACAATTCTTGCACATGACATGGTCAGGTTTTGACATGCTTGGTAAGCCTCTTACTTTTCTTTTCTTTCTTATCCTAACCATGTTGTCAAAATTCACATGACATAACTTTTTATGCCATAACAAAATGTCTTTATTTCTATCTAATAAACAAGTGGTCTTAATATCATCAAGATAGAATAGGTTACCTTTTCTTTGTTCACTAGTACCAATCAACCTTCATGTTCCATTATAGATCTTTGCATTTTTGTTGTCAAATGCAACTCGGTGTCCTGTGTTATTCATTTGTGAAACACTCAATAGATTATAGTTAAGTAATTTCACGCAATACACATTTTCACATCTAATCAGATTATTCAACATGATGGTTCCTTTTCCTTCAACTAGACAAGGTGAGTCATTACCCATCCTAACTGATCCACCATTATAATATTCAAAATTTTCAAACTTTTCTTTATCTCTAATCATGTGGTGAGAACAACCACTATCAATAATAAAGACATCATTTTTTTCTAACTTTAGATATGAGTGTAGTTTCAACGTACCTCTCTTCTTTGTCTAAATCATCCTTCATAGAAACAAATACTACCTCAATAACTTCATCAGATTCGATGTCACTATTTTCAGCTTTGTTCTCAGCAAGGTAACAAGCCTTCTTGCCTTTGTCCTTGTAGTCTTGGTTATCTCTTCTATTAGTGTCGATTGCTTCTGTAGTCTCGGTCATCACTTCTATTAAACTTATTTTCATAAGATCTGTCATTGTTTCTTTCATCTTTTCTCTTGTTAGGGCATCTAGCAGCAAAGTGTCCAATTTATTTGCAATTAAAACATACCAATGGTAATTTACCTCTATATCTACCTTTGCCTCTTTGGAATCTTCTAGCCATTAGTTCTTTAATTTCATAAAGTTCTCATTCATCACTGTCACTTTCACTTTCATTTCTCATAGTGTGTTTATGACTTGATTTACTAATTTTTAGAGAAGATCTAAATGAAGACTCAATAGTTGGTAAGAGACTGTTGTCAAATTTATTCATATCAAATGAAATAAGTCTACCAATCAAACTATCAAGAGTAACATTGTTATTTTCTCTGCTCTCATTTCCTGAATTGCAGATACTCTAATAGCATAAACATGCAGTAAGGTTCTCAGAATTTTACTAACCATTGTTTCTTCCTCAAGTACACCTCCTACTCCTCGGATAGCATTAATGACTTATTTGATTTTGATACTATACTCAGTAATGTTTTCTCCTTCTTTCATTCTTATGTCATCAAAATTTCCTCTTAGGCTTTCATTTTTAGCTCTCAGCACATTTGCATCTCCTCCATGTACTAGCTTGAGTTTGTGCCACATTTTCTTCGTAGCTGTGCATGATTTGACATCTTCAAATTTAGCATCGGATAGTGAAGAAGCAAGTTCTATCATCATAGAGTTGTGTTCATGTTTATCTCTCAATTGATCAATAATAAAAGGCCTTGTCGATGCAACATATTGAGTATCCAAGTATTATGTCACATCATTTCCAATACCTGATAGATGACATCTTATCCAACTTTTCCATGATGCAAAGTTGTGTTTGTTCAACTTAGGCACATCCCTTTTACTCATCTTGTTATATTTATCTTGATTCTTTAAACTCTTTTCCAAGAACACTAGCTCTGATACCAATTGTTAGAATAATTGATAGGGGTAAATAAGTGGCCTCAAAAATTAATCCAATAATCCAACCAAAAATTATATCAGAAATATAATGCCTTCAGTTATCTTTTAGTCCTACAAGATGTATGCCTTTAAGTAATCTTATCAAATATACATTGTCGATGAATATACTATTTATCTTTTTCTAGCCTTTACCGAATAACAGTAATTAAACATAGTGTTTACCAACCAATCCTATTTTAGTAATGTGTAAAGAAAAACATCAAAGAAATGAACCATATACACATTTGACACATGGATTTTTAATGTGGAAACCATGTTAAGGGAAAAACCACTTGGGCGGTAACCCAATATTTTCACTCTTCTGAAGTGAGCTCAGTGAAGAGCCAACCTTGTTAACGGTTACAAAAACACTATTAAGTGCGACCTTGTTAGAGGATTTAAAACTAAAAGTTTATCATTTGACCTAGAATTTGATATGCTATTAACATGAAAACCTTTTGATACTCTTGAGTATCTCAATACAATAAGGATGGTTAAATCCCACTTGCTTAAGAGATTTTCTGAATCAATGGTTAAACTGAAACAATAAATGATCTATTCAAAAATACAACTTTAACTTGCATATTTTCAGATCTATTGTTAGTTCATAATACCTCTCTAATCAATGTTGTCTTCAATTCCTTTGTTCCCCTTCTTTCTTCTTTCTACTCAGTGAATTCTCTTGCTTGTATTTCTCAGTGTCTGCAGAATTTCCTTGGCTGTGTTCTTCACCCTGTATGGTCAGATCTACATGAAGACTTCTATCTTCACCAGAATTATACTCAACATTCCTCCTTTCATAATGAATTACTTGTCTCTTTATATAGACATGATTTCACTATTTACATTCCTTGTCTTTCTTGTTCTTGACGTAGATTTCTCCTTGATCTGCAAATCTCGCCATGCATTGCTTTAATCTTTAAAGCTTTGCTTTAGTTTTATTCCATAGATTTCTTATTGACAACTGTGAATAAAACTAGATATAAATATTTATTTCAACTGATCCATGAAAACAAAGCTATCAATCAGTTAAATCTCAATATAGCTCCTTCCAGCTAAGTGTTTTGTCATTTTCTAACTTTAGTTGATTTCGGTTATCAACTATTAGTTTTCTCGATCATTGACTCTAGTTGTCCTCGGGCATCAACTTCATTTCTTCTCGTTGACCACTTTAGTAATGCTCGGTGTTGCAGTGCTTGGTATACACTGAGAATTTCTTGGGGTTCTATGTCCGTCAGTGTTTATTGTCACTCGGTGTATAATAGCTTTTTATGTTTACCGAAGACATAAACTTTATCTCTTTGGTTTCTTGAAGTCTATGACAATATGTATATGACCAATCAGATTACACCAAGTTGAAATAAATTAAAATACAATACATTAGCTGATTTGATGTCTTACATTTACTTTCAGTAGCTCGGTGACCAACAACTTATCATCTTCAAACATTCAATCAGTTATAGTTCATCATTGTTAGATTTCATAAATGAAAAATTCTCACAAAATCCAGTGAACAATTGCAATTCCATCAATTGATTATTCCATATGGTAATTTTGGTTTTTGTTTCTTATTTATTAAAAATTCTATTAAGGACTTTTTTTATTTCTTGGTTTGAGTTGTTAGATTTCATTAATGGCGAATTCTCACAGAACCTAGTGAACACTTGCATACAAATAACTTGTCATGAATAAGGGAATTTAAAAATACATAAGAAGTGCTCTAAAAACCACAGGCAAAAATTTATATGCAATAATGGGTAATTACAAGAGATCAATCCTTATAAAAAGGATATCAAAACCCTAAAAGGAACCCCATAATAAAAAAAACTAATAATTAATAAGAATTAATTATTAATGAGCCTAAGTTTAGCTTAAGTGAAAATAACGTAATAGGTGACTTAATTAATAAAATAGTATGGCTTAATTAATTAAGGAACCTATATACTCTAACACTCCTTCTTAAGATTAACTTAGGGAGAAGCTAAAAACCTAAGGACTAAATGTAGAAAGTAGAAAATGGGTCCTCACAACAAGGCTTGATGAGGTACCCAAGTATAAGGAAATCTCTGTTAAATGGAGAAAGGTACAAAACCCAGTGGGAAAAACTCCTCTCCAAAAAGAGATGGAAAAAAATACAAATGTAATATCTCAATCCATAAGTACAACCAACCCCCCATGAAAGAGTATCGCGACTCCAAAGCCCCACTAGAATGATAGAACCCTAGTGTTGATGATTAGACTAGTGTGGCTCCAATGTGGAAGAAATAAAGGAAACAAAAAAAGAAGAGGAAACCCTTGAATGTGAGGTGAAACTGGAAGGCTTGGATGTTTCTCAAAAGAGAGCACATGAGAATCCTGTAATGTAATCTCCAATGAAGGTGATATAACAAATGTGCTTAATCTATCATATGAGATCAGATGAATGTCCTCTAATATGTCCTCAATAGCTACACTAGGTGGCTTGATGCATGGAGAAACAATGTTAGGCAATGGTGAAGAGGAATTATGCTAAACAGATGTAAAATCAACATGAAGTGGAGGTGTAGAAGTCACTGTTAGAATTCAAAGAATTCATAATCCAAGATCATATGCATGCAAAATAACCTATTACAAAAGCAAAGCTTGGAGACAAAAAGGTTCTGAAAGAAAAAATATTCATTCAGAGAGGGAATGACAAAAAAGAAATAGATCAAAGATTATGAAGGTGATTGAAACCCTAAAAGGGAAACCCTAAAGGGGAAAAATCTAGGATGCATAATAATAATTAATAAAAGAATTAATTATTATATCCCTAAAGTTTAGGTTTAGTGAAATGGATATAATAAGTGACTTAATAATTAAATCAATATGATTTAATTAATAAGTGGAATCACTTTATTACTCTAACACCCCCCTTAAGATAAACTTATGGAGAAGCTAAAAACCTAGAAACAACTACTAAAAGTAGGAAATAGGTATCGGCAACAAGACATGATCAGGTACCCAAGTACAAAAAAATATGTTTAAAGAGGACAAAAAATGAGAAAAAATAGAGGGAAAAACCCCTCTCCAAAAAGAGATGAATCCTAGTGAAGGACTGAAGAAGCCTCCAAACTAGAGAAAGTCCCAAAAATAGGAACACAGAAAGAACATGTAGAAAACCTCTGAAGCATGAAGCCGCAAAGGCTGTTGAAAAAATAATTGTTGGAGCCTCCACTATAATAGAGAATGATCAAGTAGAGAAGACTTTAAACAAAGCTTGAAGAGCTAATAAATCAAACCAAGGAAGTATTAGAACCAACAAGAGATACCCCCATAATACTCAGCAGGGAGAGGTATGACAGGTACACTGAAACAGGCTGCTAAGAAACACTACATGATGAAGAACATACAAACACATATAAAGGATGGTGTTGTGGAAGGAACACTCAATTAATACATGTATAATGAGGCTAATGTCGTGGAAGGAAAACTCACTTGACAAAGGTAGATGGAAAACAAGGCAAACATCAAACCTTCCCATGGAAATTTATAATATAGTGTGAGTACAATCAAGAAAAAAATGTGTAGGAATCCCAAGCATGCATCAGATGGCAATTTATTTCAGTGCATTTGCAAATAAAAAAATGTGACAAAAATAGATGTCTACAATATTCAGGAATGAAAGAAAGTTGTAGAAACATGAATAACAACTAAAAAGAGGTCATCCCTCATAGAAAATGATCCCAGGACCTGAAACATCCAAGATATCCACCAGTTCTCAAAAATGAAAAAATATGAATAAAAAATACTTGAAGCACAATCTAGGTGTGAGACCTATACAAGAAGAAAGAGAACAGAACCAAATTTCTGATGCCACACGGAAGTCAAACCAAATTTCAAAGATGCTCCTAAACATTCTAAATCTCATCCCAACTATTCCCAAACATTATTGAAAATTTTGAATTTCCCCAAAAACACTTTGTTTCAAAACCTTGTGAACATATGGAAATCAAAAACATTTATCTTGGAGCCTTGCGGTTTGCTTCCTCTTGCATATTCACAGCATAATCATTTTTGAATTTGTTGCATTAGTATCCTTGCATTTTCAATCTTAATCCTCTTGCATTAGGCTCGCATCATAACAACATATTTCCTTGCAAAATCCTCATACTGCATTTAGAACCTTTTTCTAAAAACTTTGTAAAATACCAAAGGAATTCAAATTTTAGGGTCTTACCTTATGTCATTGAAGAAAGAATCTTAACTTGGTCACTTTTGTCCCTATATAAAATTTCCCCTGATCAATTGGAGTCCATCTTTGTCATGTTGGATTGACCCTAATCCCTTTTTACCCCCTTTATCAAATTGATCCCTTTTTAAAGTCAAGATTCCTATTCACTCTCCTAAGGTTAGGCTATTAGGTTCGCAATTTCCAAATATTTTTAAAATTAAAAAAAAATCAATTGCATTAAGCCATAGGTTTCTTTTCATACATCATCCAATGTCCAAATTTGCATTTTCATAAAGTCCTTTCATATCTAGGTTTCATTTTCATCCTAAAAGTCTCTCAAAAAAAAGTCAAAAATCTTGCATTTGCATATATTCATCATGTCAATCTTCACTAGGTTCCAAGCATCCAAAAGGAAACAAGAAATTTATCAACTCATGTTTCCATCACAAGTAAAATCACAATTACCTTTTGATCAAAGACAAGATATACCTTTGCAACAACAAGATTTTGAGCCAAGGCAAATGACATCAACACAACCAAACAATCAATTGCATCAAGTCCATGTAAACATGATTCAAAAGTTGCAAGGAAAATTAGATAAAGAAAAGAAAATCTTGGAAGAGAGGGCTAAAATATGATAAAGAGTAGAAAGGAGATGGCCAAACTCCTTGGATGTCCAAGTGAATGTTTTGGTGAAATTGACACACAATATCTCATTGAGAAATCAAAGATACCAAAACTTATTTTTTAACTCAATGAGGAAACTGAAAAATTTAACAAAGCCCAATTCAATAATGTGCAAGAGCCAACATTTTTCAATCAAGTCTTAGATTATGGTCAATTCAATCAAGTTTCCAATCAGTCTCCATGTATTCAAATTTCAAATCAATCATTCAACCAAATTCCCAAGCAAATCCTTCAACCAGAGTGTGGCATAATTCAACTAGGCCACCACCAAATTACGAATGTATATTTATTCCAATGCAACCAAGGGATCTTCAAAAAATTTCACAACCTCTTGTGCCAATAATGCAAACAAGATAATCAATGCCAAGATCACAAACAATAACATTGCATGAGGGACCTTTTGTGTCCTCCAATTCACCACCATGGTCTTATCAAACAAAGACAAGTTCAAGTGTACCACATTTTGAACATCGATCAAGAATAAGAAATGAAAAACATATTGTGGCACATTTTCAATCATCATATTATTTACAACCTATAAATAATGATGCGGTATCACTAGCAAGATCAACCAAGAAGTGAAAGTTCAAATCTAAAACTTTAAAAGGTTTTTGTCCAAAAATGGATCCTATAAATGAAGAGGATGAAACAAATAATTTACCCATCTCTAGCAATGGCTCATCCCAAAACAATCACATGGATGACATACCTAATTCCCCTCAAGAAATTAAGCTCCAAGAAACATCCATGTTTCCCTCCACTCCTTCATCCCCACATTCCTCCCAAGAGAAATTTCCCCCATCCCCATCAAGTTATTCTTCCAACAATCCAACCTTCCAATGGCTATCCACAGAAGAAATCCAAGATAGTCCTATCCATAACCCAAGTTCCTTTAAATCAATTCCACCATTTCCTCCAATTTCAATCAAGTCTATTCATGAGAGTCTCATCCAAAGTCCATCTCTCTCATGTCCAAACATTGACCCCTTTCAAGAATCCCCCTTGCATGTCCAAAGTCATATACCATGTCAAGAGGATGATAAAATGCACAAAGAAATTTTTTCTAAATAAAACCAAGATCAAGATCCCTACAATGATAAATTCTATCCAATTATTGACTGGAAGATCCTATTATCCCTAACTCTCCTATTCAAGATTATCCCCTTCCATTCCCAAACCAAAATATTCTTCCAAATCCCATTGACCTTTTACTTCTTAAGGAAGATGATGACCCCCTTCCATTTATTCCCAAGATCCCTTTCCAAATCAATATCAAGGTGTCCCTTCACCTTCATCTCCTCCAAAAGATCCCATTATTACTCCAGATCCTCCTCAAGATCCATCCATTCTTCTCCTTTTCCTAATACTTCAAATCCCCCTTGTGATCCAAACACATCTATGCAAGTTGTTCATGAACCCCTTACACATCAAATGGGTTCCCATAGTTCTATTTATTCTAGTCCACCTCATGGTCCTATAAGTCCTTCTATATCATTCACACCTCATAATAATGGACTCGCGTCTTGTAGAAAGTATCCTACTAGTAAAAGAAAGAATTATAAGGTCAAAGGGTTAAAACTCCATGCAAAAGGTATATTGAAACCCTTACGTGTCCAAGAAAATTCAAATGACCACGGTCATAATAATAAATCTATATCTCAAGGCATTGGTATCAATTCAAACTCCAAACCTAAACATATACCTCCCCCTTCAACCCTTCCATCCATCTTAGGTCCATATATTCCTCCCTCTGCTAGCTCGCAACACATTTACACTTTCCCAAATATAAGTAAGCAAAGGCACACATCTTGGAGAACCTTTCATCAATCCAAAATGCCTCCATACAATTCCTATCCATCCATGGATTTCATTCCCTTTCCAAGCAATTTGGATGCCAAACATAAAATCCACAAGTCAAGCAATCCACATGTAGCCAAGGATCAACATGTCCAATCTAATCAACATGTACAAAAAAACAAAAAAAATTGATCCTGAAAGAAAAAGAAAAATCAAGAAGGCCACAAAGGCCCATTGAACAAAAAAGAAAGTCAAAATCCATATGGGTTCCTAAATATCTTATGCAATCAATTCATTCTAAGGACCCACAAAATAATGAAAAATCAAAATGCATGTGGATTCCCAAGAAGATCCTTGAAGCACAGAGTCCCAAAGAAAATTCCAATATGGCATCCAAAATTACTATTCCTCCATGTAAATGTCTTCCATCCTCAAAATCCATTTGGGTCCTTGTGTCCCAAAATCCATATCTATTCCTTCATTAATCCTTCAAACTCCAAAATCTCTTTTTTCCCAACACTACATAACCCCTCAAGGTGTGTGCCAATGTTGTTCTTGCACCCATATCCATCCATTGAAAATACATCCTTCTTTCACTCCCTCCATCATCCAACACCTATTTTCCAACCTTTCATCCAACCTATCCAATCCTTTGCATAAATCTTGTCCCATCCTTATCCAATCACCCACTTTATATCCCTTTGTCATTACCCTACCAAAATCTTTGTGAAATATATTTCAAAAGCATATTTCAAAGAGTAAGGCGCTTGAGTCCTCCATCCATGTCATTTCATGCATCCAGTTTTTTTTGAAACGTCAAAAAGTAAAAATAAAAATAAAAATGAAAAATATTGAAAAAATAAAAAAATGAAAAAGGAAAAAGTTGCCTTGATGAAAACTTGGCAAACAAGCGTCTTGGAAACACAAAAAAGAGTCAAGAGAAATAATTTTGTCCAATAGTCCTAGCAAACAAGCGCTTTGGGCAAGTACCATGATGAAAACCTGACAAACAGGCGTCATGTGTAATTCTATGAACTTCTTTCAGTCTATACTTGGGGGCATATTTCATTGGTGTTATCCTGCATTACTCCTATCATTATCCTCCATTATCTCCAGCATGTCCTCCTTTATCCTATGTATATCATATCCATTATCATATCCCCTTTTCCCCAACTTTGATCTTGACATAATCTTCCCTGAAGCATCACATGTCCTATCTTCTTTATATTGTCTTGATCCCTTTGGTCTACATTACCTATCCTATCACAACCTTTCATCCATATTCCATATCTCTTCTCATTATCCCTGATTGATCTTGCATATCCTATCCATATCCAATCATTTTCCTATTCATATCCTATCATTATCCAATCTCGGTCCTAACATTGTCCTATCCAACTCCCTATCTTGGTCTTGATGTAAAATAAGGACGTTCAATGCAAAACATGTTTTCAAAGAAAAACCTCTGACATGTCCCTTTCTCACATTCCATCCACTACACTATTTTCTTTATCCTATCATTGTCTTGACCAGTCCCTTCGCTTGGCATAACAACTGTTATCCCATTTCTTGGATAGTCCTTGGCACCTAAAAAGATCCCATGCAAGTGACCCTTGACCTTTGTCCATTTCCCTTTTGACAATGTTCCTGCCTTGCTAGACACTAGTGGCAATTCAAATCTTGCAACTTGTAAATATCTTGATGTCCTGAAAAAATCCTAAAAATCCAAATAAGAAGCTAAAACTCTAAAAAAATTGTATAATGTCATGAAAAAATTCTAAAAATCAAATATGATCTTGAAAAAATATCTAAAAATCAAATTCGATCCTGAAAAAGACACTAAAAATCAAATATGATGCTGAAAAAAATCCTAAAAAATGTAAAAAGTCTTGAAAAAAGATCATCACAAAAAAAGTTCAATATCTCAAAAAATCCTAAAAATTTGCAAAAGCTTCTTCCAAAATCTGCAATAAAATTATACATACTAGTCTTTCTTTTCTGTAACGATCATCATGTTTATAGACATCCATGACAGATCCATGATTCTATGCATATTGAAATCATGTTCTCACAAACACAATCTAAATCACTGTGACTCAACATTCATCCTGGTTGGACTTGTTTGATCTTTCAAACTTTACTATCAATCTATCCAATTTATCAATCAATTATCCAATCAGTGAATTTCCAAACTAAGCTATCAAACAAAGAACATTTAATGCAAGTAACAACAGGAGTAGAATGGTTGTTGGCTCACATTGTTTCAGTGAGTGTTTTATCTTTCAATGATTTTTCTTTTTTGATCATGTTCCTATGCTACGCGATGATACCATCTAAACTTATTAGCGTAGCCAGGATGGCTCATGATCGGTTTTTTCTTTGTCTTCTGCCTCTTTGATGATATCATGAAATTCTAGGGCATGTCTGTTATATGCTTCTAGATGGAGAAGATCATCCTTTGTCTAGATCATGTTTATTTAGACAAAAGGATGGATTTCTCGCTCTGGCTTTTGTGCCATGATGCACCGCATTTGGTTTTGCAATATCAAAATAAGCTCTTATAACATAATTGCACTTTTGAAAGCCAAAATATTTCTATCTTACTAACATTTATTCCTCTAATTTATCCCTAACATTTCTTCTATCAATCCATTCAATCATCTTTCTTTTTGAAAAATTGTCCTCATATCAATTTATGCCCAATTTTTTGAGGGGGCATCCTACCTCCATTCTGTCGATCCACTCGGGCATGATCTTCTATTTTTCTTTGAGCCAACACTCATAATCACATTGCCTCAAAGAGGGGAAAAATGTAGACACCTAAAAATGGTTCATTGCCTATGCCCCCTTTTTATCATGTCTTCTATATTATGTGTTTGATCTTTATCATTCACTAATATAGTGTCATTCTTCCATGTCATCAATTACTAACATTTCTCTCATTTTGGCCAAATTGATCATCTTCCTAAACCAATCCTAATCTTCCTAAATCAATCCAAGCTCATTCCAAACTCATATCAATGTATTATCAATCTCTTTCAATCAATCTTATGGCATTGTCAAAGTTCATCGATGCCTTATTATCATTTAATTCCTCCAATAGAATTGTCAAAGTTTATTGATGCTATTTCATCATCAATCATCATTTTGAGAGAATTGTCAAAGTTCATCAATGCCTCACTGTCATTTTCATATTTCAGGATCATTGTCCAAGTTCATCGATGTCTCCTTATCTTTATTTATCCTCTGGCGTCATCCAAGTTCATTGATGCCATTATATCATTTCTAATCATTACCACGAGAGAATTGTCAAAGTTCATCGATGCCTTGTGATTTCCTAAACTATTCTAGAATCATCGAAATTGATCCTAATCCCTATGAATATAATCAAAATCCATCCAATTGCACATTAATGCCTTCAATTTGATCAATAATTCACTAATTTATCCCCTTGGGATGAATAACCTAATATGTGTCCCTATTCTTTATGAATAAATCATATTTATTTATTCTTATCCTAAGTCTTCACAATTACTTAATTTTTAATTAATTAATTGGCTATTTCTAATTTATGGGATTTTATAATTTCATAAATACTAATTATTGATTTGCGAGGAATATTGATTTATTAATTGATTAAATCCTCATAATCTCACCTAATTTGTCATATTCCTTAATTGTGGTTCACATCCCTATTAAGGTGCTTCATGATATGTCCCATATATCTTCAATATTTCTTTATTCAATTTCCCCTAATCATGCTTCCAAAATCCTTCTTTTCCCTTCATTGTGCATTGAATTTATGCACTCTAATTCACCTAATTGCTTCTCATTTTATATAAAATGAGATGGTTTCCTCTCTTTCAAGGTTAGAACCACTATCTCCTAGTATTCTCGCTTTCAATTTTTACTTTTCAATATTTGTGCAATTTTGTCATTGACAAAAGAGAAACACAAAATCCATCTCATGGAGAAGAAAGGAGAACATGGGAGCTACATTTGAAGGAAGTTTTAAGTGTTTTCATACTTTATATTATACTCTCATTTCAAATGGTTTTCATGATAGATTAGATAGATTTGCATGTCTTTAGGGTTTTGTGGTTTCCTTGATATGCTATCTTATGCCTTTTTCTGGTCTTACAATGAAGTGCACAAAACTCATTAATGGTTCCAAAATGATCTTCAAACTTAGTCCATATATCACAAGGAGTTATGCAACCTTCTAACTGAAAAAAAAGACTGTCTAAAACATGCAAGGGCATTAAACCCATAGCCTCATTCATTTTTTTCTATGTTGTAGAACCTCAAAGTGACGTTGAAAAATAGGTTGATTCTCATCCAAACATGATCATAACCCCTTAGACATGAGAAGTATAGTCATATGTGCCTTCTAGGTAAAATAATTGTGTGAATTATGATGGTCACATGAAGAAGTTTCCACCATATTGAACATTTTTTAAAGAGAGAGGTTTCTTATTTCTGATACAAAAAACAAGAAAAAAAATAGCCCCTCACAACACAAAAAACCAAACCCAAATACAAATTTGAAAGTTGTAAAGCTATGAAATGAAAATAACATTTCTGACTATTTCATGTTTGCCTTATACTTTTTTTGTTAAAATAGACTAGAGATATGGAAACATCACTGAAATATCTTTACAACGCCTATTCGTTTTCAAAAAATGGAGCCAGGACGTGGAAGTCATGCCTTCTAGAGTGCAAATATATCTTTCATCTTTAACAGTGTAAAAAGTCATACAAAATGAAAAATCTGGAAATGATCATGATTATTGGAGAAAGTCATCGTCTACGTATATGGTAAAATAGGTACAACATAAAAATGTATCAGAATACATATAAGAGAAATAAGGCTAGCTCTCAGCCATATCCTCAGCATCATTGGGGACATGTGGTGGAGGGTGAGGCACAAGATGGATATCATCTGTAGGACAAATATGGGCATGCTCAGATCTATCTATGAACTATGAAAAATACATGACTTATGCTGCTACCAAAACCGCAACACTGTATGCTGCAATGTAGTAAGAAGACCTTCTCGTCTCGTGTGTGGCTTTTCACTGAAAGTGATCATGCTCAGCAGTGATGGCAGAAACCCTCTGATGCCGCTCCACAAAAATGATAGTTATCCTCTAATCTCTCTTTTCTATCAATCCCTATATGCATTGATCGCACTTGATCACCCTGATCTAAGCAATAACTACCTCTATATGCAAGGACCTACCCCTATCCCTAAGTGAGTGTATCACATCCTAAGGAGTATGATGTATCTGACCCTCTTCCAGCTTTCTTGGATTAACCTGCTTAGCCTCCTTGCCCTACCCTTCCTAGATATCTTGTCTTTGCTTGACCTGACAAGTTGTCTCCTCAAAGACTGGGGAACAATGATTTTTTTAGTGGCTAATATTCGCCAATTGGCTAATTTTTGAAATTTGAGAATCCAAATTTGGCTAATAATTCAAGATTTAAGGTGACCTAAATCATCAAATTTTTACAAAATTTTATTTTAGAAATATTTAAATCACCAAATAATTTATTTTATTAAAAATTTTAACTCAAAGATTCGCCTGATATTTGATAGATGGTTAGATTCAATTCGCCTAAATTTTATCAGTTATTTTAGAAATCCAAATTAATTCACCAATAAGATGTCATAACTATTACTTATAGTAGAGTTGTGTCACCAATATTAGTTGTCATTATTGATTTAAAATATAATCTAGTGATCTTCATTATATTTCATGAGGCAAAAATGTTACTATGTTATTTGTAACGCTTATGGGGGCTAAGATTTCCTTTGGATTATTGATAAGTCAATGACACTGAAGAAATTTTGGGTCCTATTATAATAATAAAAATAAGGATACATTTATCTCACACAATACAATGAGGATTATTTGATTATATTTTAATTAAATGGTAGCAACTAGATACTATAGAGTTCCCTTAAACCCATAAAATATTTTCATAGTTAGCCTAATAATTTTCT
>MU224010.1:892642-932922 GCA_018584345.1 Thuja plicata
GTAGCAACTAGATACTATAGAGTTCCCTTAAACCCATAAAATATTTTCATAGTTAGCCTAATAATTTTCTATAAGAACTCTTTTTTCTTTAAATATAATTATTTTCCATGGTCATTAATGAAATTTTTGTTATTGCTTGAGATTCGCCAATATTTTATACAAAAAATTTGTGATTAAAAAATATTCGCCAATACAAATAATTTATTTTCCCAAAAAATTGAGAGATTTGCCAATAGGAATTAATTTTTTAAAAAATAAAATGAAAGATTCACCATGATTTTATATATTTTTCTAGAGGGGGGTTTCTTAAAGTTATCCCTGCTGGAGAATCTTGACCTGAACCTGGGGCATCCACTAGTACCACTACACCTAATGAGCCTAAAGTACCACCCTCTCCCCTCTGCTTCTATCTGATTTTTGTTGGTGCCCTCCTCAAACTCGCACCCAACTCTCCCCTATCCATCTAGGCACTATCACAAGAATAGAAAAAGGAATCAGATCCACCTCCTCTATCCTCGGGGCTTTTGCAGTCAGATTGGTAAATCCAGGAGATGGGTGGCGCGCTATGTAATTTCTATAATTTGGGGTAACCCTACATCTACAACTGTCTCAATACAATCCTAGGTAGCCCTCGCTATCCCTTCCATCTCCTATACAACTATACCTTATATCAATCGGGGCCCCCACCTACTCTGATCTCATTTACAAATCGGGCATATACAGTCAACTCTCTAGACAGCCCTGAGGATACCACAAACTTCTCGATAATGGAAGGACTCTATCCCATTAGTGGACAATTAAGGAACATATGATGGCTTTGTCTAGCCCAATCACTCCAAGGCTCTGTCCCCATGTATGGCTTCCAAATCTTTACTATCATATCATCAAACTGTTAGTGCTAGTAATCTATCTACCCTAAATGTAGCTGATTGATGCACCCTACATATTTATAAATTAATGGATGGCCCACCTATTGGGCATCATCTACTACTGGCCTATAGATGGTAATGTGCTCCCAGGCCCAAATCTACAAAACTAATACCCCTGTTGTTTGGCTATTAGCCTCATGGTATACTATCTCATGCAGCTCATGGTACAAGTGTACCAAAAGGGACAACCCCACACCAGATTTCATGGTCTATCCATCAGCTCCTCCAACACTAAACCCTAGCCTGACTAAAATTCATGCTGCCCTCTATCAGGCATAATAATGCATCCTAGGATCCCAGCCATCAGGCAAGCTAGAGGGTACTCACCTATGTACCTATCCATCATGGTGTCGTAGGATACCCACCTCTCCAAAATAGTACCATCATCAAATATTCTTCATAGGCCCAGCATCTCGGGTCGGTGGACTGTCTCATATCACACCTGATCTCCTCTAATTAGAATCTAAAAAATTTGGTACACATCCTCTAAGGTGACTATAATCTCACCATTGGGGATATGGAAGGTATTATTCTCACTATGAAATCTCTCAATAAGCACGTTGAGAAGTCCATATTTCACCTAGATCTCAGGAATCCCAAGCAACCAACCAAACCTACAGTCTACAATAGTGGTTGTCTTCTTGTCATCTAACCACCTATCTAGGTGCATCGTCTGAGGTAAAGTGATCCTGAACTGAATATTAGGTTGGTGCTCCTACAAAAAAAAATAGAAGATACATCAGTACAATTGTTAGATCAACTTAGAGAAGTAATGAAGCACTTCTAAATGTGCTAAAGATGACAAAAAATATCATAAAAAGTCACAAACTCACATTTTGACTCTCAAAATTCAGTATTGTTTTACATACGAGTTTGTTATTGGTGGCCAATCTCGTACAAGGATTCTTAGCATACCATACGAGTAACCTTTACCATATGTCTAATGGTCCCAGTACAAGCAAGTGGTCATGAATGAAGGTTCTTGTACGAGCATTGTATATGGGGCATACGAGAATAGAAATGGACTTATCCAAGTAAATAATCGGATGCAGTTTCTTGTGTGAGCCTAGGCATAGATCGTACTAGAAACCAGGGTTTGACTTTAAAAAATGTTGAAAAATGAAGAAAAATATATCAAAATAGACAAAACTTGTATCGACAAGCAAGTATATGCACCATGATGGGGGATCAAAAAGGTGCCAAATACCTTTTTGGTCCCCCATACGCACATAGGGTGGGCACCCTATAGGGTGCACAGCCTATGGCTTGTGTAATCCAAGCCATAGGGTGTGCACCCTATAGCTCGCGCGCCCTATGGATTGGGCATTTTAAACCATAGTGTGTGTGCCCTATAGGGTGCACGCCCTATTTGGTTTTCTATAAACTTAGGGCAGCCACTTTTGTGGCTCATTTTGTTTTGCCCAAACCAATGGCTAGCAAAAAAATAAAGATAGCAGCGCGTACATGATTCATTGTTGGTTTTTCTCCATCAAAATGAAGCAAACAATTGCTCCACGACATCATCAAGGTTGAAACGAAAGAAGAGGTAAGTGATTATACAACCATGTATCTTATTTGTATTGAAATTTAGGTTTAATTTTTAGTTTTCAATCAAATTTGATTGTTTAAGTTTCTTGTCTTAAATTTTGTTTAATTAGAATTTTAAAATATATTTTCTTTTAATTGCACGGAAGGAATGATCTCCCCATAGAAAATCCTCAACTAAACCCTCCATCTTCTTCTGATGAACAAATGGATGTTGAAAATAACCATGAAAATGAACCCCAACCGCCTTCACCAATCGAGAAACCTCCTCCTGGAACACATGAAAACTTGATAAACCAAATAGAGAGAGGGAAACTAGAAATAGAATATTTAATTAGGAGGTTAAAAGATTCTATTAGTACAAATCCTAGAAGGGAAACACTTTCAAAATCATTAGAATTAATCTTGACCCATGTAGGTTCAGTTAGTGAGCAACTAAATTTATGGCACGACAAAAGAGAAGAACAAAAACAATATTATGTAAATAAATTATCATATGAGGACATACAAAAAAAAGAAATAAAAAAGGCCGGCATTTGTAAACTCTTTAAAAAGCCAAGGGAAATTGAAAATCTTAAACCTACAACAAGGAGGATCCAAATTCATTGGTGCTTGAATGAAGATATAAAAACAAACTTTTGGGACAGATGGTGGATGGTCTTTGATTCCCCTCCCTGTAGCAATCAAGAGGTTCCTATCTATTTTCTGAGGAAACTCTATTGTGAGTTTGTCCTGAAGGAAGTGCCAAATTATTTTTACTTTCTAGAGTCTTAGGGTAGAGGTGGGGGGTCATCATTTGATAGAACTATGGCACATCATGACCCTAATGCACCTAGGTTTCCCAGTGGCAAGCCACATATGGATCATGTTAGTATTCCTTCCAATGTGAAGGAACATGTGGAGGTGGACACACTAGGCATGATTAGTGCTCTGACATAATATCTCATTCAGTGTGCCACTCCTCTAGTCGAGAGTGACCATGGTCAGTCTACAAGGGGTCATTATTGTTGTTCTTGTGGATCCCTGTGCACATTTTCTACTGCCGAGAGACAGGAAGAGGATGATGGACTGATGACTGATGATTTTCTCAATGCAACATTGGGCATTGATACATAGGTAAATATTTGCAAGCTCAGTGAATTTATTTGATCATATTTCATTTTTAAATGAATGAATTTAATTAAATTAGTATCTATTTTTTATGATGAAAATTCAGGGAAAGAGTGTCGGTTGCAGTGGCAATGATCCCCCAAACCCCTTATACACTACATCATCAACTCCACAAGTATGTATCAAATAAAATATTTTTTAAAGTATACATTTGATTATTTTATAATTATATGGATGTTTGTCTCATAACTTATTGTGCATGTACATTAGTTCACTGCTAGACCATCGATGTTGACATTAGACAACAAAAGGCCTCGTTCACATTTCATTGAGGTATGTTTATTTGCATGTTAATTTCATTTACTTGATTATATTTAATTAATAAATGAATGAATAACTAAATTAGTACACAAATTATGATCAAAATCCAGAGTCAAAGTTGTCATGGCAATGATCACATTCCTTCACCTGGCTTTGTGACAACATCATTTAGTCCACAGGTATATAAGTAATAATGCATTATAATTAACAAGTCAGTGGTTTGTTCTTATATTAATGGTTGTCTTATAAATTACCATACACGTGCACTAGTTTAATGTTGGAGCTACGACATCGACACTGCACACTGAAGGATGTGGTGGCACCTTCACAAAGGTATCATTTATTAATTAGTGGGGTTGTAAAATATTATAGGTATTCTTGATAACTATATAATACTCTTTTTGTTTCCAATTATTGACATCAGAGACTCCTCCTTTTGTTCGTGATAGTTTGAATCATGGTGTAGCTGCAGCTATAGCTAGTTCTGATGCATTGACCGAGGTATGAAAGATATTATTTAATTAGAATTGTTATTTTAATAATTTTTATTGAAATTTTTAATGATATTCATGTATGTATTTTAAATATTATTTTGATCATTGTTGTGGGGACTCATTACTCTAGATCATCAGCGTGCCCCTTCGGTGGATGTACATAGCTACTATTTGGTAGTGGTAAGAAAATATTCTATTTTATGTCAACCTATAATTAAATTCCTATGTATATTAGTTATTGATGTTTATAATTGTTATTTTATCAACTCGAGCTGCAGAAGAGTCTAGACAAGAGGACTAGTGAGCACACTCAGAAGATTATTGCATCTCCATCGACGCAATGATTGAAGACAACCCAGGGTTTCTTTTCTTCCCCTTCTAGGAAATGATTAGATTAGGGATAATCATTGTACGCCAATATGGCATCACTAGACATAATTTTTTGTATATTGTATAAGTGAAATGTTCTATATCTATTTGGCTTTATGGACGCCAATTTAACTTTATTGGACATATTTGATCTATGACATTATTGGACATATATATTTGTCCTCATGCTCTATGAATATATCATGTGTATTGGTGTAGACTATTTTATGTTTATGTGGATGTCTTATGATTTGTAAATTGCTTATGTCTTATATTTATGCTTGCACGTGTATCTATGTATATTGTTACTGAATGATTCATACTTAATGAGAATATGCATATTTCATTTCATAACCCTAGACTCGTAATTTTCATTCCAACACCTTAATGAAATGATAATAGTTCATATAAGATCAAAAATATCAATCTTACCCAATTTTAGTCCTATTGGAGCATTTTGACCACCTAAACCTATTTAGGGCACTACAAGAACATTAAGGAATGCACTAGTACATTGTGGTCTTGAATGTTTGAATGAGTTGTGAAGCATAAAAAGGTTATTCCTGGCATTTACACGTCAAATTGAAGATGTTAGCAGAGATAGTTCGATGTCAGAACAAGGGGTTTTCAAGATATGCAATGTTTTAGATTTCAACTATGCAACATTGCAAGTTTTTGCATCAACCGATATTGAGTCAGAAAATTAAAATGAAAGTGAATCCCTGAAATCTGAGATAGGTTATTGCAGGCCTCCATGACATGATGTTGTAGCACTTAACAGCTTGTTGATACTGGACTCTTGAATATCGGCAATTTTGTTGCCTAGTGCACCTTGAGGGACACTTGGCTCCATAGCGGTTGGCAATGTTTGAGCCTCTTAGCATCCATAAAAGGATCATTTCTAGCATTCAACTGACAATCTAGAGCTGTTGGCAGAGACGGTTGGATGCCACAACGAGCCGTTTTCAAGATATGCAATGTTTCAGCTTTCAACAGTGCAACATTGCAAGTTTTTGCATCAACTGAGATTGGGTTGGAAAATGAAAATGAAAGAGAATATCCAAAATTTGAGATAGGTTATCACATGCCTCCATGACACAGTCCTTTATCACCTGACAGATTGTCGATACCCCTTGGGAGCTTCAAGAAACATACTCCTAAATATAATAAATTTTGTTGCCTAGTGCACCTTGAGGGACACTTGGCTCCATAGTGATCGATAATGTTTGAGCCTCTTCACCTCTATGAAAGGGTCATTCCTAGCATTTATCCAAAAATTTAGATCTATTGGCGAAGACGGTTCGATGCCACGATGAGCGGTTTTAAATATATGTAATGTGGCATCTTTCAACTACGTAACATCTCAAGTTTTTGCATCAATCGAGATTGGGTGAGAAAATGAAAATGAAAGTGAATCTCAAAAATCTGAGATAGGTTATCATAGGCCTCCATGACACGGTCTTGTAGCACCTTACGTCTAATCAATACCCCTTGAGAGATCCAAGAAATGGACTCCTGAGTATCAGCAATTTTGTTCTTGGGTGCACCTTGAGGGACACTTGGCTCCATAGCGGTCGGAAACATCTGAGCCTCTTTTCCTCCATGACAGGGTCATTCCTAGCATTCACCTGACAATTTGGAGTGGTTGGTAGAGATGGTTCAATGCCATACAAGTGGTTTTCAAGATATGCAATGTGTTAGCTTTCAACTGCGCAACATTTCAAGTTTTTGCATCAACCGAGATTGGGTCAGAAAATGAAAATGAAAATGAATCTCAAAAATATGAGATAGGTTATCATAGGCCTCTATGACATGGTCTTGTAGCTCCTGACAGCTCATGGATACCCCTTGGGATATTTGAGAAACAAACTCCTGAATATCGGTAATGTTGTTGCCTAGTGCACCTTGAGGGACACTTGGCTCCATAGCGGTCGACAATGTTCGAGCCTCTTTGCCTCCATGATAGGGTCTTTCCTAGAATTCACCCGGTAATCTAGAGCTATTGGCAGAGATAGTTTGATGCCATGACAAATGGATTTCAAGATATGTAAGGTGTCACCTTTCAACTGCACAACATTATGAGTTTTTGCATCAACCGAGATTGGGTCGGCAAATGAAAAAGAAAGATAATATCCAAAATTTGAGATATGTTATCATAGGCCTCCATGATAGGGTCCTATGGCACCTAACAGCTCATCGATACCCCTCGGGAGCTCTGAGAAACATACTCTTGAATATCAACAATTTTGTTGTTTGGTGCACCTTGAGCGACACTTGGCTCCATAGCGTTTAGCAAGGTTTAAGCTTCTCCTCCTTCGTCACAGGGTCATTCCTAGCATTCACCCAAAATTTTAGAGCTTTTTGTGGAGACAGTTTTTTCCATGAAGAGCATTTTTGAAGATATGCAATGTGTCAGCTTTCAATTGCAGAACATTGTAAGTTTTTGCATCAACAGAGATTGGGTCAGAAAATGAAAATGAAAGCAAATCTCCAAAATCTGAGATAGGTTATTGCAACCCTCTATGACATGGTCTTGTAGCACCTGATGGTGCATCAATAGACCTCAGGATCTCTGAGAAATAGACTCCTTAATATCGACAATTTTGTTGCCTGGTGCACCTTGAGGGACACTTGGCTCCATAGCGGTCGACAACATTTGAGCCTCCCCGCCTCCATGAAAGGATCATTCCTAGCAGTCACCCAGCAATCTGGAGCTATTGGTGGAGATAGTTTGATGCCATGACAAGCAGTTTTCAAGATATGCAATGTGTCAGCTTTCAACTATGCAACATTACAAATTTTTGCATCAACCAAGATTAGGTCACCCAAAGAAAATGAAAGTGAATCTCCAAAATCTGAGATAGGTTATTGCAAGCCTCTATGACATGGTCTTGTATCACCTAAAATCTTGTCAATACCCCTTGGTAGCTCTGATAAATGGACACCTAAATATCGATAATTTTGTTACCTGGTGCACCTTGAGGGACACTTGGCTCCATAGTGGTTGACAGTGTTCGAGCCTCTCTACCTCCATGACAGGCTCATTCCTAGCATTCACCTAGCATTACATAGTTTATGGTAGAGATGGTTTGATGCCATGATGAGCGGTTTTCAAGATATACACAATGTGTCAGCTTTCAACTACGCAACATTGCAATTTTTTGCATCAACCGAGATTGGGTTGACAAATGAAAATGAAAGTGAATCCCCAAAATTTGAGATAGGTTATCGTAGGCTTCCATGACATGGTCTTGTAGTACTTGATGAATCATTGATACCCCTCAGGAGCTCCGAGAAACATACTCCTAAATATCTATAATTTTATTTCCTGCTGCACCTTGAGGGACACTTGGCTCCATAGTGGTCAGAAACATTCGAGCCTCTCCACCTCTATGATAGGGTGATTCATAGAATTCACCTGGCATTCTAGATCTATTTGTGGAGAGGGTTTTATGCCATGACAAGCATTTTTCAAGATATGCGTTGTGTCAGCTTTCAACTGCACAACATTGCAAGTTTTGGCATCAACCGAGATTAGGTTGGAAAGAAAAATGAAAGCAAATATCCAAAATCTGAGATAGTTTATCGCACACCTCCATGACATAGTCTTGTAGAACTTGACAGCTCGTCGATACCCCACACAAGCTCCAAGAAATAGACTCTTGAAGATCGACAATTTTGTTTCCTTGTGCACCTTGAGGGACACTTAGCTCCATAGCGGTCAAAAATGTTCAAGCCTCTTCACCTCCAAGACAGGGTTATTCCTAGCATTCACCCAGCATTCCAGAGTTTTTGGTAGAGATGGTTTGATGCCACAACGAGTGGTTTTCAAGATATGCAATGTGTCAACTTTCAATTGCGCAACATTGCAAGGTTTGGCATCAACTGAGATTGGGTCAGAAAATTAAAATGGAAGTGAATCTCCAAAATCCAAGATAGGTTATCGTAGGCCTCCATGACACAGTATCATAGCACCTAAAAACTTATGGATACCCCACGCGATCTCTGAGAAATGGACTCCTGAAGATCGGAAATTTTGTTTCCTGTGCACCTTGAGGGACACTTAGCTCCATAGCGGTCCACAATGTTCGAGCCTCTTTGGCTCCATGATAGTGTCATTCCAAGCATTCACCTGACATTCTAGAGCTGTTAGAGGAGACGGTTCAATGCAACAACAAGCAAATTTCAATATTTTTAAATGATTTAAATGTGCAGTTCAATAGTTTAAATGATATTTTTGTAAATACATATATACAAAGAATGTGCTAGCATGAAACATGACAATAAGCTTAACATATTTTTTAAATTAATGATGAAAAATATGTTTACAACTCAGCTCATTAGGAGCACCCGGAGGAAAGAGCTGAGAACCTTGGGTATTGCCCCAAAAAATAGAAGAGAAAATTTGTTATTAAATCTTACAAACTTCCTGTTATACATACGGGGTAATGTATGAGCAATTTACAGTCCACCCAATGTGGATTCAAGGGAATTAATTCCTTTACAAATATACATGTTATATGCACAAGCATTCAACTAGATTCGACATTACAACATTTTGGATTCACTTTTAGTCCAATGAACCAGTCAGATCTTCCCTACCCTTTATTGTCTCAAGTATTGCCTCGTGGTCTGACTCGTGAACCTTCCAAAGAGTTTTATTATGTGGTTTTCCTCCATATTTGGTCAAATGGACATTTGATGCAATGAAAATTTTGGAATAATAAAGAATCTTCTTGTGTGTCTCCCAATCCTCGAACAACCACAACCTACGATTCTTCATACAATACCATCTAAGCCATGTACCAGTTACAACCACTGCTCATGTAGGGTATTCTAATCCTTCATCATCTATAACTGAGTGATCCAATTTATTTTTGGCCTCAACACAACAAAAAAAATAATAATATGTCCCTTCTTCATTGTCTTCAGGTGCAATAACAACAAAAACATGGTCTGCAATGATAGAAGCATAACGAGGAGATTAATTTAACGAATACTTATGATAAAGTACTAAATTTGAGACTATTTGTGAGTTGAAAATTTACCTAGTTGCACTAGATTAGATAAATGGTCAAAGTCAATGGATGATTCCATTTGTGTCAGTTGCAATGTTGTTGGGGGGTGATAGGAGTCAAGTGGGCTCAAAAATTTGTGTAGACAATTCATCGTCCTATTACTTTGATTCACACCCATCCCAATCTTCATCTACACATGATGAACAAAATCATGCCATATGTCATGTGTGGATGATACATGAACTTACATTAGAGCTTCTAAAAGAGTGTAGCTCACTTGATCCTATTAATATACAACAATCCTTGTATCCATGGTAGTCTACCAGAAAATGCCCATAACTCATTTTTATTTGGATCTTCCACTCTTTCTCGCCTTCCCACATCTCTCATTAGGGACTTTCTACTCATTTTCAATGCTTTTATTTTCTTTCTAATGAGTCAATATTTCTTCATTTGAGTTCTTACTATTGTTGATGTAAGTACACGTCGTGTGACATTACTATCTTTTGTGCGTGATGTAGAACCCACACTCTCATATACAGTCATTAGATTCTTTACAATAGATTTTTCACTTGACTCATCCATCATTCTTAGCCCAATAATCTTCATGATGGGCCTAAATTTTAGATTTCTCATCCTTTGAATAAATAGTTGACATCTTCCCTTCATATTTAAATTCTCAAAAAATAATCTCCAAGTACGCTTGGGAATCTTGTCATGCATTTGTTGCAAAATGTTAGTATCAATATCAGTCAAATATTTTGGCTTTCTATAAATTATTCTAGGAGGTGTTTTCAACTGTTTAGTGGCATCAACATTACAAAAATCAACAACATTATGTGTCAATTGTGTACCTTCAACTGAAGATGATGTGCCTTCAAATTGAGATGTGAAAGATAGATCCTCACCAACATGAGATGTTAATGGTGTGCCTTCAACATGAAACGATGTTGTGCCTACACCTTCGGATATAGATAATGGTGTGCCTTCAACATGACACGATGTTGTTCCTATACCTTCAGATGTAGACAATGGTGTTCCTTGAACATGATACAGTGGTGTTCCTTCAAGATGATACAAGGGTGTGTCTCCAAAATTGGATGGTGGTGTCTCTTCAACTTGGGAACTCGTAGATGATGTGACCACATCTTCATAGTTCAATTGTCTTGTTGCACGCAAGTTTTTCACCATTTCCTTTTTGTTTCCAATTCCAATTCTCTTCTAATTTCTATTGATGTTTCATGTTTCTCATCCAAAGGCAAATCTTCTTCTATGGTATGCAATTTTTTCTGTTCACAAAGTTGTCTCATTATTTCCCTTTTCTTCTCTTTGTCTCTTTCATGTTCTTCTGGTGTTAGAGTCTTTGCACGTTTCCTTGGCATGATGATGATTTCTACATATGAATGCATTACAATTTTCAAAATATTATATTAATCTATTACAAGAAGTAAAACTTTATAATATCAATCTAAATTATATTAACTCAAAATATAATAGAAATATTTTATAATATGTTAAACTATTTCTTCAACAAATCCATATCATAGCAATTATAAACAAAAAGACTCTTTATTCACAATTCACATGTAAAAAATAAAAAACTTACCTCAATGGATCAATTTTGGTGAAGAATAATTGA
The DNA here is from genome assembly GCA_018584345.1 of Thuja plicata. NCBI lineage: Eukaryota > Viridiplantae > Streptophyta > Pinopsida > Cupressales > Cupressaceae > Thuja > Thuja plicata. The sequence continues at coordinate 904,068 of MU224010.1, forward strand.
CTTTCGTTCTTCGATCTTGACTTTTAAACAAAAATGTATTGCAAATTGATAGAATATACTTCTTTGTGGTTTTCAACACCATGAAAAGCGAATATTTGTCAAGCAGATTGTAAAAAACACATAGCGACAGTTGAAAGTCAGCCTCTTTCACGGGTTTCTTACGTTTATTACAATTTTTTGTGTTCTTACATAGGGCGCACGCCCTATAGGGAATACGCCCTATGTTAGACACACAAAATGAGAGAGAGTGAGTACTTGTTTCCCTTCTAGTATTTAACATTATCTTGTTTCCCTTCTAGTATTTGGCACTCTCTCTCTCTCTCTCTCTCTCTCCTTCTCTCATTTTGTATCTAATATAGGGTATACGCCCTATAGTATGTATGCCATATAGGGCGTATGCCCTATAGTGCGTATGCCATATAGGGCGTACGCCCTATAGTGCGTATGCCATATAGGGTGTACGCCCTTTTAATGACATTGATGTTTACCAATCCCAAGGCTTGGATTTTCCTTGGAGTTCCAACCCAAAGGCCTAGAAGATTCAAACAGGTCTAAGACGTGTTTTCCAGTAAACATAGAAAAAACATTTTTTCGTGTGTTCTCCCCGTCAAGTTTGCACATGGTTCAATAACAATAAAATCACACGACATGATATTGTAGATCTCTCTAATAGCTATCTAATGATGTAATTTATTTTGAATTCTCATTATATTCAACTTTTCATTTTTAATTTCTTTTCGAAGTATGTCCGATTTTTGTCAAAAACCAATGTGTATTCATTAGGGCTTAGATTTTGGCTCGTTCATCAAATTTTGAAAAAAATTACATTTTCAGAAACTAGACTCTATTCTACACACTATAAAAAAAAAAGAATTTTTGATTTTCAATTAGTTTTCAATGATTTATAGGGGGAGTGCAAAGAAATTTCACATTTTCTGAATGTCTCCTCTTTGGAAAATGGCAAAAAATCACTCTTTCACCAAAAAATTAGTGGAAAAATTTGGGATAAACTAAGTGGTGTTAGCTAATTTCTCACTAGAGCGATTAAATTTTTTTTTTTAAAAGTTAACATTTTATGGGGAGCACACCAGACGCTATTTTATGTTTTTTCACAAAAAATAGGACCACTTTTTGTGCTCCCCCTTTTTGAGGGCCTTAATCTACCCCATTTCTAAAAAAAATTAGTAGTTTAGAAACTAGATTCAGAGTAGAACAACTATTGTTTTCGTCACATTTTAAAATTTTGAGTATAACTATCCTCAATTTCTCATTGAACTTCAAAGTTTTCTGATTTAAAAAAAAAAAGTGGCATCTTATACCCCTTTTTGGTCCCCCATCTTTGTGCACTTACCAAAGCATAGTTTCTAGTTACTCACTGGTGCTCTATAATTTCTCATCCTATTGTGGAGTCGTTGGCGCTCAAAATAGTGCATATCAACTGAGACCATCATTTTTTTCTCTGAGAAGGTTTTGAGGTTCGAAGGTCTCTAATGAAATAAAATGACCCTTTTGGCCTTTATATAGGTTTTTGACCTAATTTTCAACTTGCTCCGATTGACATGAAAATGGTGCACCCCTAGCTAATTTGACCATCCTAATTCCATTTTCAAGATCGAAATCAAAATCTGAGATTGTTTTACTTTTCAAATTTGATAGTTGACTTTCCTAGTCAACTATAGTTGACCATTTGCGCACTTTGTCTTTTGGACTCCGAACCAAGGGAATCTCTTGTTCTTCTCTTCCAACCAATCCATGTGTCAAAAACATGGTCAACCCTCCCATTTTTTGTCAAACTTGGTCTACAGGACCTCAAAACAAGTACAAAATAGGTCCTAAACACTTGCAAGCTCCTCCAAATCAGATTGGTTTCTTCCAACATCATCTTAATCAATCAATTTACTTCCAATCACTAGGGCACCTAGCCATCTTTTAATTTTCTCCTGAGGGGGAAGGATCGGGACATCAACAATTTAGTTATCACATCATCAAATAAGACCCCTTCCCTAGGGGCATCTCAGTTTCATCGCATCACATCAATTTGAGATCATCTTTAATCAAAGGAAACCTAATCAATTGTCTTATATAGTGATGGATGCACTCAAAACTAGATAGATCGGTCTTAGACGAGTCATTCATTCATGAAACCAGACACATTGATTAAATTAGCTTTGTCACTTTAAATCAAGTTAATTTTTGCTAATGAAACCTCTTAATGGTAATCAGTTTCATCACTTAAAATCATAATGGTTATTCATTCAAACCAATCGAAAGGTTTAAGAGCTTTCTAACATATGTTCAGTTTCATCTCTTCAAATCAAACTAAGCATTTTCTTTATATCTTTTTATCAATATTCATTCAATCAAGCTTGGAGTCAATCTTCTTCAAAATAATGGTTTCATCGCTTCAAATCAAACTATTCTCCATCTCATCACTAAAAGGTCTTGGAATGAATGTGCTAATCACACGTCAATTCAAAGAGGGGCAAATGTAATGACCTAAAAATGGTCATCTAAATACTAGACCCCCAATCTCGATCTCCCATCAAGAAAACCCTAATCTTCATCATCTTCAGTCCTAAACCAATAGAAAATTCATCACCTTCAGTTTGATCTGACTTGAACCATAGGTCCTAATCTATCATCGCACTTTATTAATTCCTAAGATCACAAAACATTGGAAAATAAACCTTATGTTATTTATTTAATTAATATCCTGATTAAATAAATAGCTAATTGTCAATTAAATTTAAAAAAAGGAATTAAATATTTATAAGTTGAGTTAAAATGCATTTAGAATCTTTTTAATTGTTTTAAAATGCATATTATGTCATCATTTCAGTTAACTGAACCTCAAATTGGAGACAATCTTGTCCTATTCAGTTAACTCAATCTATTCTCCTTCTCATTCTGGAAATAACCCAGGTAACTGAAATTGGATTTTGGAAGTTTCCTGAATGACTGTTTAGTTAGTTTGGTCAACTGACTCTCTCGAATAATCATCTTTCGTGCACATGGATTTTTCTTCCTCAAATTGAATCATGTCCTCTCTTCAAATTTTGATCTCGAGCGTCGATTCGATAGAGATTTCTATATAAGAGAGCTTATTTTCCTTCACAAAGGATCTACATTTTTGAACATCATTATTCTATAGGTTTTTCAGTGCTTTAAGCATTTAGCATTGTTGAGCATTTAGGATTGTTGAGCATTTCATCATTTAGCATTTGTTCTTAGGTTTTAAATAGATCATTTTCAATCTTTTACTTTCATAGTCTAGCTCACATTTTGTTTCGGGTTTTAATATCAATCTTAGCTAAATCTTGGATTAACTGCATTTACATTTAGATTTATCTTTGCATATCATCTATCTCTTAAATGTTTTTTTTAGAATAGGTCTATTCACTGGGTTTCCAATGACTTGCGAGAAAACTCAAACTCCTGCCTACAAGAAGGCAATAGGTCAACTTCAGTCAATTTCATCTTTCTTTCATAGATTAGATTCTTTCATGAATTGACCATGCAATGATCTATTGAAGTGTGTGTAACAAGTACTCACAACACAATTTCACACACACAGTAGGTTATGATATAGTACGTTAGGAAAATATGTAAAGGACTTGGAGACTATGCACATTGCCTCATTGAAATATATAAAATTACCAAGGACTTTCTATATTCTACCAAGAAACATAAAAAAAATGAATTAAAATGCACAAACCCTCAACATACTACATCCAACAATTATCTAAGCAATAAGCCATCCTTGAGTCACTATCTCAAGTGACCAAATTCATGACAATCACCACACACACACATGCCCCTTGTCTCAATACTAGCATACAAATTGATATGATCATGAAGGAATACCATCCAAATTGATCTTCCTACTGACATTTGACACATATTCACATTTTATTTCAAACATCCAACACACAAAAATTATCTTTAATAATATCAACTTCATCATTGAAACCCATAATTAGGTCAGCTGGAAAGAGGAAAACATAAGTCCTATCAAGTTGGCTAGAAAAAATAATTTTAGAAATTTTAATCCACTTTACGAGATATAGGGGACCTAGAAACATCATAAAAAAATTCTTTCTAAATAGTTCCAAATGATTCACACATAAGAATGCATCCTCTAGAGTTGGAAATCTATGTAATGTGTAGATAAACTATGCAGCACATAAACAATTAGCCCAAAAATATAATTTAATGAAAACAATTCAATGTAAATTTTCACATGTTGCATGAGGAATAGCACAACAAGTTAACTCAACTTCCAACACAAGTCTAGACTAAAATAATTTGGCCCAAACATGAGAACGAAATCAGTTGGCCCTAATGCTACAACAAACCATACTAAAGAGAAACTGAACATCATAACTATCTTTCCAAAGAAAAATACCAACTAAAAACTAAATTGAGACAATACACAAGGTTTTTGAGCATGTCCTCCAAACTGCAATACTATAAAAATCAATGTAAAGCATTCTCTAGATCAACCTTAACAAACATTTAATAAATACCTACAAAATTCAATTACCAATCACATCAATTGCAATGTTGGAGACCTAAAACCATAAGAATGAAACATCCACATAACGTAAACATTATATCCATAATTCCCTGCTCTCATCACCAAATATAGAGGAATGCAAAGTATTCTCCCAAATAGACTTCAAATACTATTTCCTGCATATTTCATCTTCTAAAAATGTATCAATTTGGAAACATTAAATTCTGACATGGGAGCAACACTAAAGAATATAAGAATATTTGAACACATATTTCCATCAATCTCCTTACATAAGATAGACATCAATGACAACATCAACACATTTTTCCAAAAAAATTGATGAAAAAAATAAACCATTTTGTGTGCCCCTATTTTTGAAATAATTAATCACGAGCATTTTAAAAAATAACAGTAGTTTAGAAAGTAGATGAAAATATTTCTAAACTCTTGTTCTTGTTTCATCTTCAAATTTTAAGTGCAAATATTTTCAATTTCTCATCGAAGTTTATAATTTGCCAGTTTCAAAAGAAATAAAGTGGCATATTAATACTCCCTTTTGGTCCTCCATCTTGGAGCATTTACCCCCATACTTCTTGTTTATGGTGCTTAATTAATCTTGCAATTGAGATTTAGCTACCATCATTGCATGCTTATTTTTGAACTCCTTGATTAACATCCTCTCAAATTTATTAATCACCTTAAGGTGTACCAACAATTATTTATATTATATCACTATAATAAACTTATTCAAAATTGAGAATTAAAGGTGGAAAACCTTATCTAAAAGGAGAACCAGAAGAATAGCAATCAACATAGAGACAATAAAGGAAAGTTTGAGCTAAACTTCTTGCATCCCTATGTTATCATCTCCAGACATAGATGAAGAGAATACAAGCTAGCCAAATTGAAAGGCAATGGGCTAGATGAGTTGAAGAACATCATGCATCTAAAGTGCTTATGTTTTTAAGCTCATAATATACACCCTTCAAAAATTAATTTATAAATGGTGGTAAATGTTGAAAAAGAAATAGAAAATAGTAAAGATCTAAATAAAAAATTTATTCTCATGTAAAAGACTTTTTGTGGAACCTTGTGAGAGTACCATACTAAAATTCCATAAAACATGTGTTATTTGTAGTAAGATACCACTCTTTTCTAAGAGAATAAATCATTGATTTATCCATCTCATCAAATTTACCACTATATACCCATCCCTTTATTCTTGTTCATCCCAAGTCATTCATTCAAGTTCACCATCATGTATTATTATCCTTGTACCACTTATCCCACTCCTCTTCTTTTCCCCTCTACATGCATGGAATAGTTGTCATATCCTCCTTCATTGCATTTGTCACTAAAGATTTCTCCATAATATTTTCCCTTTCCTATCCCTATGTAGATGTCCTCACTCCATTCACTTGTATCCCTCCACCCCTCTCATTTCAATTTTTCTCTACCTATCATTATTTTCCTAGATTTTTTGTTTAGCTAGGAGAACCCCCTCTCAGATGTTTCTTATGGAATAAATCATGTGTAAATTATAACCATATTGAAACATGTCCCTCTTATCTTCCTTTGTCATCACATATCATCCCTTCAATTTAATACACTACATTTTCTCATTTTCTCCTTGTTCATAAATAATCACCTCTCTCTACCACCTTCCCACCCCTAAACCATTTTCCTAGGATCTTCTCAAGATCAATCATCTCCCTTTTGATCACCCATCCCCTTTCATCCCCCAATCATTCCATACATCCCTATCTTCAATATTTCACTAGATACAAATGCATTTTTTGAATATTTTTATTTGCTTCTTTATGTTGTCATATATACTTGATTATTTATACACTCCTAATGTTCCATACAAGGCACCATCATGGTAACCATATTTTTTTCTATTATGGTGTACTATGATAACATGTCCACCAGATCACCATGCTAGTTGCTACTTTTGTATTTTGTTTCACTTTCATGCATATGGTGCATTATCATCATGATCAATTATATCTTGGTACATAATACTAGTTAGAAAAAAAAAATTCTAGATTACTCCTCGCATAACATGTTACATAACAACATATTTTGTACATAACTTTTGGATTCTCCTGTGTAAATATTATTTGTATCAACTTTTCCGATCACACTCCATGATCTATCATTGGGATGATAAAGTTGTAGAAGTAAATATATTAAATACATAAATTATGTACAATGGTCATTATGGACCGTAGAAATCTCATGTCTATGATTAACAACATTTTTCATTTTCATCATATCTTCACGACCATACCTCTTCTCCATAATTCACCATACCCTTTTTCATCTCCTTCCCTTTTCTCATCCTCCATCTCATCCTTTAACCATGTGCTATTACAATCCTAGTCAATCATCTCGGGATATCAACATCAACATCATTTATCCTGAGACATTTTCTTTTCAAGAAATCCCCAAGCCCCATTAAGCCTTATGACTCTCTTGAGGGGATTTCAAGTTTACAGTTATCTCCCTAACTCATCTAACACATGTCTGCATTAAATATACATTTTTAATTTTGGTGTAAACCAAAATTTGTTTTCAAAGATTATTCTTAAATGCGGGATTTGAAACATCTTGTAATGTCATTTTCAAATTCAATAGAGGGTCACATGTAAATTGTAACCACTTACCTCAACAAGAAAGGACATATTGTAAATAGTGAATGATCCTGAAATCATTAGATGATATGGTTGGATACAAAGGTTGAGGGCATGTGACTAATAATATGTGGTTGAAGGATTTATAATACTTGACTCACTTGTCTAACACACAAGTTCAATAAAAGAAGTATCCATCATAAATGGTGGAGGATGATAAATTATCAAATGATATCTTTAGGGTGAGGGTGGAACATTAATAGTACATTGAGTTGAAGGATTAAGAGTATTTACTTTCTAATTCGCTAATTCAAATATTTATCACTTTGAAACCACACTATTACATAATATATGAGCACATGAAGACAAAGAGAATATTTAATTGTTTTACATCATTCCATTCACCATCCATATAGATGTCAATATGCAATATTGATTTTTTTTTTAAATAGATAATTCATAGCATCTTCAGAACAATATTTAACAAATAATAATCTATAATATCTTTTATAAATGAGAATTTTGTTTTTTTCTAAAATTTATATTTTTCTTCATAGTAATATAAATGTGAAAAATTAGAAAAAAAATTAGGACATTTGACGGTCCTATTGCCAGTCATTTAAATGGTTAGACGTTTACTCCCAAGTTCCAACTGACTTTTTTAATGAAAAAAAGCCGGTTGAAATATTAATCTCATGTCACTCCTTAACTCATTTTAAACTCAGGTAAAGTACATTAGTCACTCTTAAGTCATTTTAAAATTGAGATTTGCCCAACGACTTTATCATTTGCGTTGGTTAACATTAAAAATAAATAATTAAATATTTATAAATTAAAATGAAAATATAATTTATACATATTTTTAAAACTTGTTAAAAGATCTTAAATAAAGATAAAATATATTTTTTAACTACATAAAAAACTCAAGCCAAACCTTAAGTTTTGTATTGAAATAAACAAATATTACATCATTCTCAAATGTTTATAACTAGACAAAAAAATCAAACCATATCAGATATAGTGTAATCTATGAAGTATCTACTAACATAACATATCTAGCTAATCTATCAACAATCAGTTTGAGATTAATTGTGTATTAAAGAGGAAGTCATTCCGCATTTTGCAAAATAAGGCTAACTATAAATAAAATAAAACCTTTTCCAAAATCATCGACTAAACAAAACAAAATCAATCCAAATCCATATATTATTATAAAATTTTAAAATATCTCTCATTTAAAAAATAATACAAAACTGTTTGAAGGAAATAAAATTGATAGGACAAATTCAACAGTTTCTATAAATAAAGAATTTCATCTAATAACATTCTCGCATTTGATGTGACTATACTAATTTAATGTAATTGAGGATTCCAATTAGGTTTGTACATTTTCACTATTCTTCCATTTGTGGCTTGGATGGGTCGTGCATTCTTTTCATGTTCCTGCAAAAAAAAAATGATATTACATAATATTAGCTCTAATAATCTTAGATATTATTAAAAAATTATTTTAAAAGCTAAATTAAAATTTATAGAATGTGAGATTAAAGTATGTTAAATGTGTAAACAATTATTATAAAAGTAAAGTATAATCAAGTATAAATAGAAAAATAAATATTTGAATATAAAAAAATTTATAAATGAAATATTTATATATGTTAGATTTTTAGAAGTTACAATCTCTATCTTATTTTTCATATTATATTTTCATTTATGTAAACATAAAACATGTTGTGAATTGTAAAAGTATATGAAAATATATTTACATCGTGTATTGCCACGTGCAAAGCTCTCACTTGTTCTCGTGATACAGTCCTCACCTGTTTGCATGTTTGATTATATGTTATAAATTATTGAGAACCATAAATATAATTTATAATATTCAAATATATTTAATGTTTGAAGAGAAATATATATTGAAACTGTATAAGAATAACACTTTTTTAACAAACAAAAGGGCAACAAACCTTCTGGACAATGTTCCAAGTGACTCCCTCTGTACAAGGTGGAGTGGTGAGAGACCCATTGTAACGGTAATACTTCCTACTACCCACCTTGATGTGCCTAGGATTAACTATACCCAGGGCTTCTTCAGGAGGCTCCATATCAGCAATGGAGACAATTTCATCGGTTAGCTGTGACAAAATAAAAATGCAACATCATACTTTAATAATGATGTCAATGGCTAAAAAGACTGGCTGATTGCTCTACAACCCCTTCTAATGTTTTTCCTCCCTCTTTTTATTATTATTTAGTAAATAATCTAAACCTTCGATTGGATGGTGTGATTCTCTTTTGGGTTATCCTAGACAACACCTATAAATCTAAAATTATTGTATTTAGAAAAAGTGAAGTGACTTACTAGAAACAATTAAAAAATATTGTTAAGTATGCTTTTGTTAAGTTACCTCTGCAAGAAAGGTGTCAGACCGTCCATATGTGTAGAGAATTCCAACAACGACAATTTTTTTGTCTTCTGATTCATGTACAAGATGTATCTCTAGAGGATACCTGAATCAATCCATCGATTTATTTAATAAAAATCTAAATTAATATTAGAATCAATTATAAATAAAAGATTTCATTTACAAACATTAAACATTGAAAACTAATGTATTACTTTATCATTTTTAAAAATATTTTAAATCATTTTAAAAAAGATTTACAGTCTAAAATAGTATACAATCAATACACTCCATATAAATTATAGATAAGTTGTTAACTTTTTGAATATACTAATACACCCAAACAAAAGATTTAATTGCAGAAGTATGCAAAATGTAAGCTTGTGCAAACAATTACCTCACAAACATTGGTCATATCTGAAGAGAAAGGATGGTATGACTACTAGGTGAATTGGGTCAGAAAATAAGGAATTAAAGTATTGATTCATACCCCAAAAAAATTGATAAAAAAAAAAGCCTATGTCATATATGTTTGGTTTGAAATAAAATGAAAAATGAGGATGAGGTCGGTATACATTTGTACAATTCATAAAAATCAACTATTGCGCCACTAACACTTGAACAGTTCATATATATGTGTGTGTGTGTGTGTGTGTGTTTTAGTTATTGGTTTCTTTTTATGCTCTTTTCTTTTTTGTATTTTTCTTTAGTTTGTTTTTATTTTTAATTCCTAATCTTTTTGCACTCTTCATTTTTATTTGTCTTTCTTTTATGCTCTTAGGTAGTCTTCTCTATTCCCCCTTGCTTTTGGTGCCTCTTTCTCTCCCTATCCCTTTGTTTATCTATTGAGTGAGGCCTCGTCTGTATCTTATTTTTACATATCCTTCTTGCTCTTTGCTCTTACATCCTGATGATGAATCACAGGAGTGTGATCCGAAACGTTGATGCCAAAAATACATACACAATCAAAACCAGAAATTCAAGCTTAATTCAAATGGATTGTGGAAATCTGATAGATTTAATTTATTAGTACTTGCTTTTATTTCCTATAATAAATCATAGAAGGTGATTTAAAATATTAAACATTAAAATAAACACAATCTAAGTTAAAAAAAAAACAATAACTAAAAATAATGAAATTATTTTAACAATACCTTCTGCCATTTACGGTATGCTCAGCTGGGGCGTGCCAATGGCATTGATTAAGCCGATATCTTCTCCCCTCTATCTCAATACTACCAGCGCCTGTAGGCCACTTTATCTAATTGAACATCACCCCAAAAAAAGCAAATTGTGAAAAGTTCTTTCTTGTTAATATGCTCCCCTAACGGGATTCAATGTATATTTCATTTGATTGATAATATAAATATACAGTTTTATAAAAAAAAAGTACACACAATCCAAAATCTTGAAAAAAAAAGAGGATTTTGATGGCAGACCATAATATCGTGGCCCCTGTTGATGAGGGTTGCATTTGCAGGGCGATAAATCCTCCGCAGTTGACCCAGATTAGGGTCTATTTTGGCCCTCTCCTTCACCACATCAATTGGAGATTGCTGTCGCCCTTTTCCACAGGCATTCCATTCTTCATGCAACTCTCCCCAGTGCTCTGGCCCTCTCTCCTTCCCCACTTCATACGAAAATTCCCTCTCATCCTCTGTTTCCATTACATTTTCAGGATTGAGTATGATTCGAAATTTGATGTAAATAAAATTGATACAGTTGAATTCAGAAACACGCATTCTAATCGCTATAGACTGTAGTAATCTAATGTTCACAATTTTAAATTACACTCTTTTGTGTGTCATACTTCCAATTACACTTCTAATCAACTGAGAATAGAGTATGGTCTGAAAGTTTAATATAAAAGCTCATACAATTTAATTCAGAAATACGAGTGATAAGAATTGTAAAATATTAATATCATTCAATAGAAATCCATTTGCAATATATTTTCAGATTTTACCAAAAGAAAAAAGAGAGAATTAAATAGAGAAACAACAGTGATAAGAATGATGAATTGTAAAAAGCCAATATCATTCAACAGAAATCTGTTTGCAATATATTTTCAGATTACCAAAAGAAGGGAATCATTACTGTTGTTTTTGGATTAGTTAATTTGTATGAGATTGTGTATCTATGTTTTAGGACACATTCTATGACCCATCATCATTTTAAACTACACTGTGATCTATTGTCATTTTATGTATGGATATTTTTCATTATATTTCTTTATGTATCTACATTTCCAATCATACTCAAACCATTCATGACCACAGAATATAAATATCAATCTAAAATATCAATTATAAACTCAGCAATCTAATCTAAATACAACAATGAACATCAAACAGAGATCTATGAATTGAATTACGAATTGAAATGAAGAACAAAATTCACTAGCATTACCGACTTCCTGAGTTCGAACCCCGGCGATGCACAGCAACAGCAATAACCCCAGCAAAAGCGGTACGTTTCCCATGCTGTGCGAATATATTGAAACTTGAAATAAAATCACAATAAGGCTGTGCAAATCACAATAATGTTTGGTTTGTCTGTTATTAGAACAAGTCTCACAAAACAATATATTTTTTATTGTGTCGACGTACATGAATTAAATTGTCATGTCGCAAACTATATTTATAATAAAAATGAGTTACCATCTCTATTGACCACATTCATGGCGCAAATCTTGTAAAACAAGTTAGGTGACCAGAAAATAAAGGGGCGGCTGTTTAGCTCTGGTTCCTGGAAAGCCTTGTCCACCAACAACCCAAACTAACATTTGCTATTTTCTTTGCAGACCATGGACTTCTCTAATATTTTTATAGTTTTTTTACGTTGGGTTAGGTAAGAATATTTAGTGGTCTGTATGGAAGCTTCTGGAAGTGGGTCGAAAATATTTACAGTACGCAGTGCCGTCTGAAAATCGTACAAGCCCTAAGGCCGAGAGTGCTCAATTGTATAAACTCTGGGTTTGACTTGAGTACTTGGATGGACCTACCCATTATTATTGTTTTTATTTTATTTTATATGATATTGCTGTAGCTGACAAGTAGTCGGTTTGGATATTATAAATATTGTTGACTAGAAGTATTGTTTTTTAGAGTATGGAATTTATTACGATTCAATGAGTAGTGCAGATTGTTTTTTTAATATATTTTCTTGAGTCTTTTTTTAATGAGGTGGAATTAGTAAAGGACAATTCAGTGATTTGATCTTGTCTAATTAGACCAGTGAGGGATCGATTGAACTGATGAGGAAGATCCTTTTAAAACAATCTCATGCATAATTTGTAACAGCATCTTCTGTGCAACTGCTTAAAATCATTTCATATTATTTGAATTCGCTGTAGTGAGGCTAATATATCCACAAAAACCACTATTCATCGGACATTACGAGCAGTAAATGTCTAATATAAAAGTAGGAATAACAAGAAATAAATAAAACTCCGCGGTGCACACGAAGAAGATTACCTTCTAAGATTACCTGCTAAGATGCCGTGTCGTAGACTCATCATCGAATCTTATATCTCTAACAGAATGCAATTAGTAGAATCATCAACATTGAATGTATTTTTCACAGAATATATTACGTTTGGACATTTGTGGTAGAATTTGCTTCTGGTAATAGTTATCGTTCATTCCTTTAGCGATGCATTCAAAAGAACAGCTCACCATCTCACTCATTATTTACAACGGCGGTCTCAGTACAATCGCTTTGAATCATTTCATATTATTTGAAATGGCTGTAGTCATGATAATATATGCATAAAGAATACTCTTCATCGGCCTTTCCAACCAATAATGTACAATATAAACCTAATAATATCAATAAATAAAACAAACTATACGGTGAATACGAAGGAGATTACCTGTTAAAGATGTGGCGTCCCAGCTATAAGTAGAATCATCACTGAATCGCACATAATACATTGAAGTGCAATCATAACTGAATCTGCAGTTACTTTTGCTTCTGGTAAAATTCAATCCTCCTCTCTTCAATAGTATGTAGTTTTATTTGTCAATTTGAGTACATAGATGTTATAAGTAGGAGATATTTTCTATAACAAGTCAATGAGTGTTATTGTTCTATTTGTTCTCATGAGAGATAGTACTCCGTGAATCATGGGTCAATGAGTGCTAAGTGTTCCATTCATTCTCATTAGAGATAGGTTCTTGTGAATCACTACTTATGAAACATGGGTTAATGAGTACTAAACATTCCGCTCATTCTCATGAGAGATAGGTTCTTGTGAACCACGACTCTAGAAACATGGGTCAATGAGTGTTAAGTGTTCCATTCATTCTCATAAGAGATGGGTTCTTGTGAATCGTTACTCATCAAACATGGGTCAATGAGTGCTAAGTGTTTCATTCATTCTCACGGGAGATGGGTTTTTGTGAACCACTACTCGTGAAACATGGGTCAATGAGTGCTAAGTGTTTCATTCATTCTTATGAGAGATGGGTTCTCGTGAACCACTACTCATAAAACATGGGTCAATGAGTGCTAAGTGTTCCATTCATTCTTATCAGAGATGGGTTCTTGTGAATCACTACTCGTGAAACATAGGTCAATGAGTGCTAAGTGTTCCATTCATTCTCATAAAAAATATGTTCTTGTGAATCGCTACTCATCAAACATGAATCAATAAGTTTGACTTAAAAACTACGTAATTGAATCCTGACAGCAATATCACTAACTACAATAAACATGTTTTATTTGTCAACTGATATACTGTATGATTTTGCAGGTAAGATGAAGATGATGACGGTGGTGGTGGAGATGGTAATAACGTTTGAATTGTTAAGCGTGAGCGTTGTGCAATGTGGTAGGCGTGATGGTGAAAGAATCCTTGCATCATGTAAACCTAGTGGATATTTGAAGGGCAACTCCCACAACTGCAATCGGCAACACAACTCAGACTGCTGCAGGTCAGGGGGAAAATACCCACAACACAAATGCTCGCCCCCCGTGACAAAGAATACAAAAGCCACTCTCACTTTAAATGGGTTTGACAAGAATGAAGATGGAGGAGGGCCTTCTGAATGCGATGGAAAGTACCACAAAGACACCGAGATGGTAGTCGCTCTTTCCACCGGCTGGTACGCTGGTGGCCACCGGTGCCACAAGCACATAAAAATCACTAATCCAAACAATAAAAAAACTGTGAAGGCCATGGTGGTAGATGAGTGCGATTCTTTCTCTGGGTGTGATAAAGTTCACGACTTCCAACCCCCTCGCAATAACAATATTGTGGATGCTTCTCCAGCCGTTTGGAAAGCCTTGGGAGTCTCCGATGGTGATGCTGGCGAGATGAGTATCGCTTGGTCCGATGTCTAGCTTGAGCCCTTTTGGGCCGCTTGTTTTCTTCTTTCTCTTCATCCAGTACACTCTCTCCACCATTGGGTACTCGTGCAATCCAGCTACTTTCTTGCTCTATAAAAAAAAGACTGGTCTCCCTTAGGTATCCATGCAATCCTACTACTTTCTTGCTCTATAATAATGGACTGCTCTCCTTTGTACGATGTGCACTCCATTGTACTTCTGAAACTAGTATGCATCTATATGAAATAAATTTTGACATCCAACTACATAAATAATGAATTTCCAATCATTACTATTAACTTCATTTGGCATCAATTGATTTCGGTAATAAATGTTCAACAAGATTTCTCCCTATGTTTTGTTAAGTCTAGAATTGAGATATATGGATAATGTTAGATCGATTTGGGTAATCAATGTTCAACAAGGTTTCTCCCTAATTTTTTTTACGTCTAGAATTGAGATAGGGATAATGTTAAATGATCAACGAGGTTTCTCCCTAAGTTTTGATAAGTCTAGAATTGAGATATGGATAGTGTTAGATCAATTTGGATAATAAATTATCAACAAGGTTTCTCCCTAAGTTTTGCTAAGTTTGGAATTGAGATATGGATAATGTTAGATCAATTTGGATAATAAACGGTCAACGAGGTTTCTCCCTAAGTTCTGTTAAGTCTAGAATTGAGATATGGATAATGTTAGAATGTTTAATGAATCTTCAGTGTATACTTAACACAAGTACACAAGTACGGATTGATGAAGTTAATAGTCTTCATATAACTTGGAGCTTAAATTCAGTAAGATTGAATAATGAAAAGGGAATTGATTAAAGAAATCATTATGTGATTCTCAAGTTCTAACGAATAAACATATATATGTAGAGGGAAAATGGTTTATTAAACATGTCATGTGTAAAAAATTAAGCCATAATAATGATGATTGTAATTGATTTTCAAACTTAAATGTTTAAGAAATTTTGTATCAATATTTCAGATCACACTTAAATAAAGTCATGATGAGATTAAAATACTAAGAAAATGAGTGATAAGCAAAACTTTGATACTTGTAACAAATGACATTCCCATGTGAATTTAAATAAACTAAATTGTTATATGTATTGAACATCATGGAGAAACAAATGGCCAAAAGATAAAAGAAAAGCATAAAAAGATGATAGGGGCAGAATTAAAAAATATTTTCTCAAGAAAGTATAATTTAAAATAAATTTAGATATAAGTTCCATGATTTTTCAAGGAAATTATTGCATGTTTTGTATATTGGCATTGTAATTTTCATTGTAACCATCATTATTTGTGAACATCATGTGGAGAAACAAATGGCCAAAAGATAAAAGAAAAGAATAAAAAGATGATAGGGGTAGAATTAAAGAATATTATTTCAAAGAAGGTATAAATTAAAATAAATTTAAGGGGTTGATGACAAAGGAATGGTTAAAGACTGTCTTCTCTTCATCCTACCCTGTTTTCATCAACATCATTTGGTCCTTGTTGGGGGTGGAGTGTGTAGTTTCATGATTTAGGTGGAGGACAAACACATATATTGTTACGATGTTTTGCGCCCGGGGTCTTCACTTTGGGACAAAGAAAGAAGTGAAATGCATTGCAAAAATATGTGTGCTGCTAGAATGGAGGGTAGGGCTTGATGAAATTATGAATTATGTGGTGCATGGTCGAGGGTTTGTTGCGGCGCATGGAGATTGGCTAGGGGTTCCCGGGTTTTGGCTTTTGATGCACACATTTCTTTTCATATGGGTTTGGGGGACTTTTTTGTGAGAAAAAATGAAGAGAGGAATGCTTAGACTATGTTGGTATACTTTGTCAATGACGGTGAGCTTGAATTGGTGGCAAGTTTACCTAGGAGGCAGATGAATCTTGACTTTTTTTGATTAAAATTTATAGGGGTCTAGGAGGAAATGGAACTAGAAAGGAAGGAGAGGTGAAGAGCTACGCATGATCGTGAAGGTGGTGGAGAAAATGGTTCTTGAAGCCAGAATCATAGCGGAGGAGGGAAAGGAAGAACAAGATATAGGGTTCATAAACCCTATAGAGGTCGTTCTCAAGGATGTGGAATCAGGGCTGGTGGTGATGACGTCCTTTCTAGGATAGTCGGTGTTGGTGGAGCTTATCCTATTCATATGAGGCTTCAAGGTGGTGTAGGCATGGGTGGAGAAACGTCGGGTGGTGGTGCTATGGGTGAGATGGGTGGTTCATCACTCCTCCTACTCACACCCACGCCTTTTTCCTAAAACATTTCATATTTGGTCGGGTATGTAGATAGGTATAGTCGGGTCGATCAAAAATAAATTTTGTTTTGTAATAGTTTAGTGAAGAAGGCCTGATTTAGGAGTTTTTGGTATTGTAATGTCTCCTAATCTCATGTATATGGGTCATTGTGGTGTTACCAGGTGGTCAAATTTTTGGTGCTATCGAGTAGTTAGTGTAGAATTTTGGGTGGTGTTGTGAAAATATTTATTTCAAGAATTGTTATAAAACTTTATTATTAATAATAAAATAATCTTTAATGAAATGGCTCACTCTGCTAAATTTTGGCAAAAATTTGTAAGCTTTTAGAATGTCTCTCCTAGAGTGAACTGTGTTACTAAGCCAATCCCATTTCACAATCTGGATGTACAACATCTTGACCCACTGCGCGAAATGATTTCTTGAGGTTCATGGCCTCAGCGTACTTCGCTTCCTCATTCTTCAAACGGTGTTCTCCCACTGGGAAAAAAATCTACTACTTTTTCCAATGCGTGAGTCTGGAGCCAGAGAGGCCTCTGTTCCTCCTCTTGGAAGGTCTTATTCAACTATTCAAGATCGTGTTTGACTTCGTTCTCAGTGGAAAAAATTGACTGACAGTTCTCTTTTTTTTTGTAAAAAAAAAAAATGCCTACAACAATAGAGGAAGGTTCCATGGATCAAAATATGTAGAGAAATTGATATCAGGGCCAATCCCGACCTCTTTGATGCATCACTCAAACTGTAATATTGAACTGATAGATGATAACCCTAATCAATGGGTGAAGGTTAAAATAAACAAGAGATCGGGTTCGGGCAATTTTGGGCACTCGAAAAGGAAAGAAATATTTTGATATACCCCTACATAACACCTTTAATGCACTTCATCAGGATCTTCCTGGCGTACCTTCCTTTCCCAATCCTCTAATTTTACCCCGAGGAAATTTGGAACTATCGCAAAAGACTCACACTGCCAACATTCAAATTTGACATTCTCCAACTTATCGATCATCTACGGAAAGATGTGAAAGAGGTTCGTCACCCTCCAAAAAGGGAAAAAATAATAATTTTAATACAACGAAGGATGGTACAAATTTTATACAGATGAAATCGGAAAATATTGAGAAGATTAAAATACTATGCAAAAAATTCACTATTTTTGCCTCGTGGAATGGTTATGGCACACCGATTAGTGAAATTGCTAACTAGTTTGAAAAGAAATATGAAGGAAATGTAAGTACTGCTCTTCTCTCGAATGGTTTTTTCCTTGTAAAATGCAAAATTATAGAAATAAAGGATAAATTTATAAATTCAGAAAACCCTAGTTTTAAAAATTACAATTTTACCTTTATTGTTTGGATCCCAAAATTTGATCCAAAAAAATTAAATTTTTTTTAAGTTGATAAGGCTATTCTTTTGCCAATAATTCATGTTGAATTGATATGCTTAGAATTCTTTATAAATATAAGGAATAAGATAGGGAAATATGTAGGTATGGTAGAAACTAATCGACCCCAATCTGACAGCACGATTATTGTAAATATGGACATTAACACTTGCACTATTAATCTGATTACTATTGAGTGCCTCGAGGATATTTATGTTATTAAACCGATATTACTACAATCAAATCTTATCACAAAAATGGAAGAAAAGCCTAATTTGGACATGATTAATGCCTCTCCCACTCTAAGAGTAATGTCTCCCCTATTACTAAGAGGGTTATGTCTCTAGTAGAAGTTATTGAAGAAGGGGAAATAGTGGAAGAAAATTTAACAACCAAGGTCTTAGTTGGAGGCATCTCGGTAAAACTTAATGAGAATGAAGGAGGTTTTCATATTGTATTTGAGACACTTCCTAATTTGATGGAAATGTGCAAAGAAAATACCACTAATACATGTAATAATATCTCAATTTCAGATCAAAACCAGGATGTGGTTGTTCCTACTAATATCAATAGTGTTGAATCTTCAGAGATGAAGGAAGAAGTAATATTATTGACTGAACATCTGTGTGAATTTGTGGTCAACAATGTGATGGATCAATTTATGAATTTGAAATTTGTGACAAGGAGGAACTCTTGAGACAAAGAGAATTGTTGATCAAAGGTTGTCCGGAGGGTGAGGATGATCAAGATTTAACTAATATTGGTAATCTCTTATTAGATCTTGAGGATAGAGAGCTTAAGGAACACGAAAAACTTGGGATTGCAGCTACTCTTCACATTTTGCAAACCCTAGATTGTGCCAAATATAATAAGAAAAGGGGAAGGAAGTTAAACCAGGAATTAAGATTATTGGATGCATGTGTTGCGGGCCAAGCTAAACCAATGACCATTTTAATGTAGGGAAGGGGAAGTATCTTCCCAAGTTGCTATGAATGTCCTAACTTGGAATGTTAGGGGCTTAAAGGCCCCTAACAAGAAGCGAATTTGAAAGTGCTGCATATCTCAAACCAAAACTGACATAATTATGCTACAAGAAACCAAATTGGACAACAAAGAAATAAATTTTTTTGAAAACACACTAGGGTTTAGAGAGTTCTGGGGAGCTCCAGCGAGAGGAACATCTGGAGGTTTGGGATTCATTTGGTATCCTAGAATGGTGCCTATCACTAATTCAGAGGATCACGTAAATTGGAGCTATGGAAACTTCAAGAGTCTCCAGACATTGTTGTATTTTACGATCTTCAATGTTTATTGCCCTACCCTCAATCTAGAGAAGGAAAGAGTTTGGAAGGAAATTGAAAATAAGTTGGAAATATGTTTAGGTGAGCTATCAATAATTGGAGGGGATTTTAATACAATCACTAAAGCATCAGAGAAATTGGGTGGCCTTCTACGAATCCCCCAAGCTGTTGAAACCTTTAATAATTGGATTAATAAGAATGGCCTCTTCAAGGTCTGTACTCCAAAGGATGCTTTTACTTGGAGTAATAGGAGGAAGGGATTCAGATTTAGTTCCAAGAAAATTGATAGATTTTTAATTAATGGTAACCTAGCGGACTTACCATTTACTATATCTGTTGATGTTAAACCCATCTCAGGTTCGGATCACTACCCAGTTATACTAAACATAATCAAAGAGGGTAAACCGGACAATTGCCCTTTCAAATTTGAATAAATGTGGCTTAAGAAAGAAGATTTTTTTGGAGATGATTGAAAAATGGTGGAAGGATATTGAGGTATCTAGATCAAAGGTTTATCATGTGGGAAACAAACTAAAAATTATTTAAAAAAAAATTAAAAGTATGGAACGTTGATCATTTCAGTAATATTTTCGCTAACAAAAACCCTTTGGAGGAAAAAAAGGCTAACCTAGATAAGGATGTAATGGCGAAAGGTATGGACACTTCCCTTTATGAGGAGGAAAAATTATTGATGAAGGGATATGAAGAGGTATTAGCAAGTGAAGAAATATTTTGGAGACGGAAATCTAGGGAGACATGGTTGGAAGCTAGAGACAAAAATACCAATTTTTTTCACAATAGTACTAGAAACACAGGAGAATCATTAACATGATCACCTTCATTAAACTTATGGATGGACAAGTAATTAATGAACCCAAGGGTATAGCCAAGGAAGTGATAAGGTATTTTGAGAACATTTTCACTATACAAAGCGAAAGAAATATGGATGCCCAGGATAGCATTATTAGAAACATCCCCAAAATTATCAACCCTGAAAAAAATAAATTTCTATTAGGAAAAATTACCAAGGAAGAAGTGAAGCTAATCTTATTTGAAATGAGCCCGGGAAAATCTCCAGGAGCAGACGCTTTCCCAACATGTTTTTTTAGCAGTGCTAGGACTTTTTTGGTGATGAGGTGACTGAAGCACTGGAAGGGGTAATAAATTTAGGAAATATTTTAAGGGAAGTTAACAATACCTTTATTTCCCTCATCCCAAAAAAGGAGAAAGTTGATTCCTTTGATAATTTCAGACCTATTGCACTATGCAATACTTTATATAAACTATTCACTAAAACAATAGCTAGTAGGTTGCAAAAATTCCTCCCAAACTTTATTAGTGAGGAGAAAATAGGTTTCATCCAAGGCAGATCAATATATGATGGGGTTATCATATCACAAGAAGCTATTCATTCTGTCCAAAATAATCATGACCCTACTATGTGGATAAAGTTAGATATTAAAAAATCCTATGATAGAGATGACTGGAGTTTTCTAAAAAAATGTTTGACTGCCTTTGGGTTTGCAAAATAGTGGGTGAATATGATATTAGAATGCATCTCTACCACAAAATTTTCTATTCTAGTCAATGGATCCCAAAAAGGCTTCTTTGGGATCAAGATAGTGCTGAGGCAATGTGATCCAATTTCACCCTTTTTATTTATAATTATGGCAGAAGCTTTAGGACATGCCATCAATATGGCGAGGATAGAGGATAGGATCAAAGGAATAAAGATTACTAGTGTGATAGAACCAAAAGCACATCAAAAGTTTGTGGATGACACTATGCTTTATGGCCATAGCTCTAAGGTGGAAGAAAAATCATACAAAGATATTCTTGGACTATATGCCGTTTCTTTTGGACAATAAATCAATCCCGAAAAGACATAATTTTTTTCTTTAATACCCATCCCAGAACAAAAATGGAGATATGTAAAATCCTTAAATTTAAATCACGGATTCTCCCCTATATATATTTAGGACTTCCCTTGGAAAAACTAATTAGAATGATGAAATTATGGAAAAACATCATGGATAAAATCAATAACAAGATGACTACATGGAATGGAAAATGGATTTCTTCGACAGGCAGAGCGACAAAGGTTCAATATGTTCTATCTTCTCAACCCATTTTTTAAATCGCTTGCATTGATCTTCCAATAAAAAATAGGGAATAAATTAACAAAATTCTAGGGTCTTTCTTCTGGAAAGGTATAGGGGACAAGAAAAAATTCTCACTTCTTGCTTGGGATAAGGTGTGTCGACCAAAAGAGGAAGGGGGTGCTAAAATAAAAGATATAAAACTACAGAGTAAATCCCTAGGTACAAAATTTGTATAGAGAATGTAAAAAAATCCTCATATTAAGTGGGTTAAGATACTTACAGTGAAATGTCTCTCCAATAAGGAGTCCATCAATATTTTCAGAGAATTAGCTCCCCCTAAAGGCTCTAGAATATGGAACTTTATGTTGGACTATAGATACATCATCCAAGATAAACTAACTTGGAATCTCGGGAAAGAGGAGGAGACCCTATTTTGGAAAGAATCTTGGGGTGGTTATAGTGCTTTGGATCATAATAAAAATCTTGTGAAAGCCTGCAGGTTTCTATCATTTAAATTAGCTAAGAAATTTAAGGACTATGTTACCTTCACAAATGAGGGAATGAGATGGAAATGGAAGAACTAGGGAGATCTTGGTCTTCCCCCAGTAGATACCGCATCTTTAAATAGATGTTTGGAAGGTAGGAAGACAACTTTAAACCTTAAAAAGGATTCGCTGGTTTGGGATGGAAGTAAGAGAGGAGATTATTCAGTCAAGGAAGGCTATAATTTGTTAAGATCACAACTTATCAATAACTCTGACTCCTCTCCGACAACTTTATGTTGGCATAAAGATTGTCTCCCTAAGGTTGGTTTCTTCTCTTGGCTGGTATGTCATAAGAAGATTTTTACAGTGGAAAAATTTGTAAAGATGGCCTATCATGGACCTAGTAGATGTTCTTTATGCAAAAATGATGAGGATTCTATTTATCATCTACTTATCAAATGTCCATAATCAACTTAATGTTGGACATGGTTATGCTCTCAACTTGGGTGGGTATCAGTGCTTCCAAACAATATAGTTCTGATTTACTAAACTCTTGGCCCTTCCTTAGAAAAGGGAGCATTTATGGCTCACTGTGGATTACTGTCCCTTCAATAATTTAATGGGAAATATGGAAAGAACAAAATAGGAGGATCTTTCAGGACAAGAAATTGGATATAGGCCAACTTATTAATATAATTGAAGCCTCTATTATAGAATTAAAAAATAATCATAACATGATCAAGGGTAAAAAGGAAATGACTATGTCACACTGGGATGAGAAAAATGAGAGGGAAGTCGCATGGTCTTGGTATCCCTCCATTTATTGGTAACGGATCTAAAATATAAAAAAAAGAAGAGAGATGAATGTAAATGGACACCACCTAATGAAGTCTAGATTAAATTAAAATTTGATAGGGCTTCTAGAGTTAACCCATGATTGGCTGGCATAGGGTGTTCCATTCACAATCAGGATGGTAAGGAGGTGGAAAAATTAGCTAAATACATAGGTAGGGAGACTAATAATGGGGTAGAATAGATGCTCTGGTAGAAGGACTATTACTATGTAGACATTTAGGATGCAAGAAATTAGAAATTAAAGGTAACTCAGCTATGATCATCAATACATTGAGAAAAGGTTTTCTCCTTAACTGGAGATTAGATCCTATGTTGGCCAGATCCAGTACTCTTTTCCAGGATTTTGAAAAATTAACAATTAACCACATTTATAGAGAAGGGAATAAAAGAGCAGATGAACTATCTAATCAAGGAATAGAATATTTTCTCAGTAGATAGTCATGTTCCACCAAAATTTACAATGAACCATTTCATTAAACAAGTAACAACATCTATAAACTACCTTAATCAGACTCATTTTCCCTTCATTAAGAAAGAAGAGTAATCTTTTCATCTAATTACAATCATAGTCTAAAATAGGTGACGAGCCCTTTGTCTTCTTTAGAAAATTTAAAACATTATAGTATATAGGAGTTAAGAGATAAGGATTGTAAAACAAAACAACCAAAGCTAGTACTTATTTTGTTAATCTTGTGAAGTCTCTTTGTGAGGCCCACCTTCTTCAGTAGCCTACGCTTTTTTGAGATACCAATCCATGGAAGAGAGTACTCGTGTCGTGTTTTCATCCTTTGGGACAATCACCTTATCATTCCTCATTGTCCATATGAGATGGTCGTCCTTTATCTTCTTGATTTGTTGGGAGATATCTTGGACATCATGGGTGGATGTTGCAAGTTGCATATCAAGATCTATTAGTTTGGCGATACTCCCACTCTGATAATTTGTAGGTCTGATAATGTTGTCTACTCTGAGCTGATATTTTTTCTTCATACCCTAACCATAAATTATCTCGTCACTAGTGCCATGATGATAACCGCATCCCATCTTGGTAAAATACTTCTCCATATGTGTAATTCCTCCTTGAATGGTTTCAGCCACGTGATCTAGATGTTTGTGGACTTCAGTTATACTATCCCTTTTGAAAGAAAGGGAATAATACCACCTCTGTAGAGGTGCATCTGTTGTCTCTATCACCTTTTTGGAAATGGCATCCTTTATCTTTATCTTCATCAACTCCTCTAACGATAACTGTAGACCCTCTACTATTCTCTTCTCTTCCTTGAGAAGTTGAATACCATTCCTCACTACATCCTTTAGATGTACATAGACCTTATAATATGCCCCAAGGAATTAAATTAGAGGTAGCCCCCTGGCATTTAGATCTTGTATCCAATCCCTGCCCATTTATCCCTGATGACATTCCTCATGTAACTGTGCAATTACCTCCTGACTTGTAAATGACAAAGGATCAAATGTCTCATTGGATGGTTTCCCAGGCTATGAAGAAAAAAAGGGTTAATTATGTTCTGATATATTTTGTAAGATGAGTTACAGTAGACTTGAGCTTTTCCTTGTCCCCCTTTAGGTTGTCCAATCTCTCCCTTACCTCTTGATGTGTA
The DNA here is from genome assembly GCA_018584345.1 of Thuja plicata. Classification (NCBI taxonomy): domain Eukaryota; kingdom Viridiplantae; phylum Streptophyta; class Pinopsida; order Cupressales; family Cupressaceae; genus Thuja; species Thuja plicata. The sequence goes on from MU224010.1 coordinate 928,960, forward strand.
AACTACCACATATCTACTGAACTATCATGATGAGAGGGACCTATATCAATCTTACTCACCTCATAATCAGATAATGATATAGGTGAGGCATCTTCCTGCATTTTTTCTTGGGCAATCTCCAATTGGGCATGCCCTTTCCTAGGATCCTTCCCTAGTATAGACAAAATATAGACTTTCTTTTTTCCCTTTATCATTGTTGAGCTCCTCATGATTTGAGTGATTAAGTCACTCAGAGGCATTCTGTCCTCTTCTCTTTTCCTCTTTTTTTTAATTGTCTTCTCTATCTAGGATGGGGTGGATAGAACCCCTGAAACCCTGGCTAGAGTCTCTATATCAAATAGCCTCCTCACTATGGGAAAAGTTTGCATGGTTGAGGATGGGGCAGAGAATCGAGGTACCTTGTGAGGGAAGGGAATTAGTTTCTCCTTCTATGTATCCCTTTGCATCCCTTTTGACTGTACCCATGTGATTTTCTCTTGGGCTTTCTCATATGTTTCTCCTTGAGAAACCATTTCATGCTCTCCTACTTCTCCTGGGTGGGAGCCTTCATGTGTGTCAAGATTGATTACTAGAAATGACCCACTTTTGCATGTCTATGTCAACATATGGACTTTCTCTAGTGGTTGATCATCCCCATCGGCTACCTGTTTCTCACTGGGATTTGGTGTTCCAATTTTGGATGCTCTCTAGGTGGTTATGGGTGAGATCTGAGTTGGGGTTGGCATGGCTTTGAAGGTTCTTGTTCCCCGCCTTCCTATCTGTTTCCATTTCACCCACTCCATTGTTTATTTTAGGATGGGTGCCATCCTTTGGTCGAGATCATCCTGTTCTGGCCCATCAAATTTGATGGGCTTTAGAGGTGTTCCCTTCATCCTTCCCACATATTGGGGAAACATTATATCCATACCATCATCTGTAACCCCCTTCACATCAATATTTAATCCGTATAGTATTATCTTCTCTACTGTGATCCAGGACCATGACCACTCCCTCATGTTGTAATCATCCATGCTATTTGTCTAGTAGTCCTCCAGGGTAGGGATATGGTGGAAGGATGATCCTATCTGCAAATTATCCTTGAAATTTTTTACAAGATCAAAGTGTATTCAGAGCACATTGTAGTGTTCAAAGGAATACTTGGCTTTGGCACACTTAACTAGGTTATGGGCGTTGGAACTAAAGGAGCAGGTATAAGTACCAACTATTATGGGAAATCGTATCCCTGCCTTATGTCGCTCACCACACCTGGTATTAACCTCTAAGATCTACCTACAAAGCTCTACTAGGATGAATTTATCATCTGGATATGTGGGTAACTTACACAAATAATTGTCAAATGCCCCAATCCTAAAATAAATAAATGTCAGAAATTGAGTAAAGCGTCTACCATAGGTAGTTATCGCCGATGTAGCCTCCGGGGACATTCTCTACTCAGGGCGTCCATGTATCTCCCTACATAATTTGATGATGAATGCATCATTTACCCATTGGAAACTCATGTAACTATTATGCATTTGTAGACATGCATAGTAATCATAAACCTGTATATCCTCCTCATACTCTTCTAAACTCGGAAGGTCGGGCCAGCTACATACACATGCTAAGGAATATATGATATAGGAAGACATATAAAAGGTAGACATGCATTTAGAAAGATTGAGAATTTGGGTTAATCTATCACTTAGAAGTTGAGCCCAATCAATATTTCCTCTCTTTGCATTGATGGTCTAAATGATGAAAAACCACCACTCCTCAAGATTTAGGGTACTCTCATTTCCCCGCAGGTGATGTAGTAGCACTAAGATATCCACAATATCCATTTTCAAATTGGTCCCATATAATTTCTTTGGGAGTTTGGAGCTAGGGGCCCTCTTGGTTCTAAACCAATCGACTGATATATCGCCTCTCCACCTAGATTTCTTCTCGTTAAAATATGAGGCAAACATTGAAAAATCCCAGTCGATATACTTTGCTTGGGTTGGAAGGCCCAAAAAAATGTGCATTGAATATCTATCTAAGGTAAAAAAAACCTTATCATTTGAATTCCTTATCTGGAAACTTTTGGGTTCGAATCGTGCAATGCACTCCCTTATCAATTCAGGAGCTTGGATGGTGGATGGAAACCCTGCTACTTGAATCAACCCACTCTCAACCAACTTCTGAGTAATGGGATGAAAGGGAGGGATATGCACTCGCCACTACAAATCTTCTAAATCATAAAAACTCAACTTGGTATCATCGATATCTTTCCAATCTCTACTTGCACCATTCAGATGATCATAACCATGATAGTTCAAGGCTATTTTTATATAGGTGAAGATTTTCGGTTTCACAGTTTCTTTCCACAGGTGAACAACTCTAAGAATCAGTTGGAGGCTCTCATTTTCCAACTATGTCACCTTTACCTGTGCCTTTATTACATGTACTCTATGTTTATCATTATCATAGTACCAGACTTCTCATACAATGTAGTGGCTAGGCACTATAACATCTTCTATTGTAGGGATTCAAGATGTCTGGGTATCCCTCAAAGAAAGGATCTTTATTTTGCCACTAAGTTCCTTGATCCCTTTTCTCCTTGTAGGGCTTTGGTTCCTTCTCCCTCTACCTATCAGACTCCTCCCTTTTGAGCACTCTGAACTATTTTCAGGAATATCGACAATGATGCAATATAGCCACTTGCACAATTATGCATCCCTTCTCCCACCTTTCAAAATCACTGAAGCATCACCTTTCATAAATCTTAGCCACAATAGTTCTTTTCCGAATAAGGGGGGTCATGTTACTTCCCTCCTTATGTCTTATTCTTGGTTTTTAACCCCCAACTTTTAACTTCTACGACTAATGTCAGAATTTCTGTATCCGCCCACTACCCCTTCCTCCCTCACTGAACTACGGAATCCCCACATTATACCTTTATGGTTAAATTCCTTTTATAAGGTCTTTAATGTGGAAAAGAGTTTGGGATTCACGGGAACTATTTGAAAAATGTATTTTCTCGACATCCCTCTTCGGGTCACACATCCTGGATGCTCATTTTCTGATTCCACAGAATACTGGCTAAGGCTCAATACTTTTCTTTTAATATATATAAAAGAATACATTATTGCATCATTTACACCAATCCTATTGACATCCTTCTTTCTTAGACAAACTTTAGAATTTCAGAGCTCGCTCACTTATCTTTCTTTTTCCTCAAGCATTTTTGTTGCCTTTCCCGAAAATAAAGAATCATTCAAACTATTACCCTTGGATCATTATCGGTTTCATCCTTAAGGTATCTTTTGAACTATTGGTATTTCATTTCTTTGGAGGTTTCACATCTAGAAGCGCAGGAAATTTTTCCCTCTCTCCTTAATTAAGTAGTCAATAATAAATCTGTCTCCTGTATCATATCTCTTCTCAATTAAAGAAAAAGATGATTGAGCTGGAATAGCATTAATAAAAATAAGAAAGTATTTGAGTGTACAACTTCTTGTCACAAATATTCATAGCAATGGTTTTACATGCAAAGAAATCCCAATTTAATAACATTTACTATCAAAATCTAATGAAGTATCACACAAAAGATCGTGTAGATACTCTAATCTGACATAGCTCGTAATCTTTTAATTTTAATGGAAAATTTAATGTGCACCATAACTAAAGTTCAATAAAATCTACCTCACATCTAAGTGAAAGGAGGATAATTATTAAAATCATTAATGATGATCTTACCCCTTCATTAAGCTTCCAACATATAGGCTTTTCACAACTTATTGACAATCAATATGCATACCTTGCATCAATAATATTAGACCCCTTTGTACAGACTTTAATTATGAAAAAGATTATTTAGCATGTCCAAAAATCTCAAAAGGACATTTCACACATACAACCTTGGGATAGGTAAGGAGTTATATTAAATTAAAAAAATATTACTTTAACAACATAGAAATTTGCACCGATATATATATATATATA
>MU224010.1:945070-964750 GCA_018584345.1 Thuja plicata
TGTATAAAGAAACTAGGGAGCAATTTTAATAGCATTATGGGTAGCTATTTTGTAGAATTCAAGAAGAGAATGAGATTAAGGACTAGGATTCCTAAGTCACTAGTGGAGAAACACTATGAGGAAATCTATTTTCTAGTTTACACAGATAACACTTATATCAAGGCAGTAATTCCTAGAATAAAATGTTTGGAGCCATTTCTGTCTGAGATTAATTTTGATGATGCATCAGCCGCCATCATTGCACTCTTATCCGAGGCAACTGACACCACTGCTAAGAGATTTGGAAACTTTGATGAAGCTAAGGCTAAGATCTCTAGAAGTTTGAATGAAGGAACTATGGAGAGGAAAAGAAAGAAGATAGTGAAAAATCTGAAGAAAATGGTTGGCTTGGGTAGTGATGAAGAACCTGAGGATGCACCTCTAGGTCTTTCCATTGGACAAGGTGAGGATATTTCTACTGAGGAGGAATTCAGTGCATTAGAAGAAGTTACACAGAAGGCTAAGGGAAAGAAGCCATCAATTGTTATAGTAACCAAGCCTAGCCGAGCAAAACCCAAGGTTACACCTCCTGCAGCTAATCATCCAAGGACAATAGCATCTACTGTCACTTCCCTAGTAGAAGTGCAAACAAAAGTGTATGGTAAGAGAAAAGTTGTTGAAAGTACTTCTGGTAAGGAGGAAAAGATTTCTCCTAAGGCTGTGTCGAGTGAGCCAGTAAAGAGACCAAGAAGGAAATTAAATTTGAGACCAGATAGTGATGAGGAGTTGAAAAAAAATGATGAACCCTCAAACATACCTAAAGCTCAATTCAAGAAACCAGCAAGCAATGATGAGGTATGTAATAATTTAAAGAATTCATTAGGGTTAGCAACATTCAAGTTCATCAAATATGACAAGTTGAAAATAGCATATAGGCACAAAGTTCAGGAAGCAATCTTGGACATGATGAGCACCTTTAAATTGACTCCTACAAAGATAGGAAATCATGTGCCTGATGAACTATATGAATTTTTGTCAAGAAAATGGGAATTTGCATTTGCCACTGAGAGATAGATTCAAGAAGGAACATTAGCCAAAATAATTCCTGACTTAACCTCTAAATAACGAACCAAATTCATTGAGGAGTACAAGAATAGGTTTGTGCCAAAAATTAGAGGATATGCTATTTTGAAGAACGACATAGAAGGTTTAGTACAACAGAGAACAAGGATCTGGAAAGAGATTTTTGGATTTCTCATTCCAAAAGACAAGAAATCTGGTGAAGGGACATCCGAGCAAAAGGAACAAGTAGCTGAAGAAAAGACTACCCCTGAACCACATATAGTCAAAGATCAAATTGCCACTGAATAGGACAAGACTAAGGATGCATTAGATGCAACACACACTGTTGATCTGACTGCAAATAGTCCTATGGATTATCTAGTTGATGATCCAAGCAATTTGAATGCCGAGGAACAACAGATGCCGAGTGGAAATGACACTAATTCACCTATTAAGGCAACTGATACAGAAGAAGGGAAGACCACAACATCTGAGGAAATAATTGAAGTTGTTAGTGATCAGAAAGCTCAAGGACAATAGAAAACAACTGAACAAGAGGTAACTTCACAAGATCCACCTATTTTAGAGGCTGTAAAGACAGTTTTAGATAGTGGAGTTGTAACAACAAAAGTTGTTGATAAGCCTAAAGAAGAAGAGGCAGCACAAGTGTTGGTTGAGCTACCACACTCTGCATCATCCACTCCCATAGGTCCTAAAACTAGTGGTATGATGAATCCACAGACTATATTGATAGAATTAAAGGAGGCATTGGATACTGAAAGTGTCAAAGGGAAAGACATTATGCTGCTGAGCATAAATTCTCCAAAAATGAAGAAGAAGAAGATCTTGAAGAAGAAGTCACAAATTTTAGATGTAACATTAGATGAGGTCATTGTCATTCCACAATGGGATCCCAATGAGTTATCTTTTGAACAAATTGGGACTCTTCAAGAGTTACTTAAAAGGAAGAAAAGACAGGAAGAGATGAAGATAGAACAAAAGCAAAAGCAGGTGTTGCATGAAATCAAAGACATATTTACAAAGGCTTTTGACTTAGAGGATGAAATGCCTCAAGCTCCAATCATATATCAACTCATCACCATTGTACAGAAAGTAACAGATGAGGACATAGACAACAATGAGAAGCTTCTACAATGGTCCTAGAGAAGATTTGAGAGCAAAGTTCTAGAGAAGATCTCAGAAGAGATAGCAACAAAACATGTTGTACTTTCTGTTCTTGTAGAAACTTTAGAGAAAGTTACAGCCAATGTTTATTCTTTGTATAAGAAATTATGTGATGTTGAATTTTTCACAAAGGATAATTTACAGCTTGTTGAGAAGCTATAGTTAGATTTAAGATCAACTAGTAATACTTTAGGTAAAGATACTACCTCCAGTTCTTTACATTTTAATAAGTTGATAAATGCACAAAGGAGAATAGCCCAACTTATGGTTGAAGATGGTCACATAAGGGCCAAGTTGATAACTATTCAGACAAGCTTGTTGCCTCATTTGGAGGTAATACAGAAGGTACTTTCAAAAGCTAAGGAGTTATCACAGAGCAGTGCTAATCTATCGACTGCATAAACTTTAGTGAGTCTAGCTGCTGAGCTAGAAATAAAAATGGAAGTTATGAAGGTTGCAAAGGAAAGCTCGGATACAACATTTGAATCCACCCTATAGCTTCATAAGCAATTTTTGGATAATTACAACTTAACCCCACCAGCAATCAGTGACAAAAACAAGGGGGAAATTAGTACTACGGAAGGAGGAAGTTAGTAAGGAAGTTGGTAAGGAGTTATGAAAGGATACATCAGTATAGCACAGGTACACTTCTATATAAATTTTGAAGCATGTAAACCTTTTTTGTATAAGTATATTCCTAGGGGGAGTACTTAGTGTACTTAGGCAATACTTTTGATGAAATGTACAAAAGTTATGATAAGTGTTTTTGCCACTAATATCAAAGGGGGAGATTGTTAATCTCTAAGTTATGTTGATGATTAGTGACCAACACTTAGTCATTTCATTAGGCAGTTTTAGTTGGCTATCACTGTGGCCAAGCTAAAACTATGTAAGGTCGAGCAACATTGCCGAGCAGTTTTCAGTATGCTTAGTCACATTGCCGAGCTAAGTTACATTGCCGAGCCGAGTAAAGACAGAGATGTTAAATGCTGAGCAACAAACAGTCAAAGTGCCGAGCAGAACAGTTTTTGTATACTTGTCAGGAATGATACAAAATTCAAGGATAAGTGATCTGGCCGACTTGTATAAGCTTTTTGGGCTGACCAATATACAAATTTGATATTCTTATATAGAGTTAGTTATGCATTGAATTTTTTTATCCAATGCATGACTCATTGTAAGAATTAATTGTTTTACCATCAAAGCATGGATATCAGATCTTGATCGTTGATCTAGATCTCACTATCAGATCTGTATAGATACATTAGATTGCTTCGAAACCCTTTTTTGTATGTATGTACAAGAGGCAGAAGAGGAATTGTTGAAGTGACTGCATTTTGATGTGAAATGCACAAAGGGTTATTTTTTTTAGAAGCATAGATCAAGCAGAGCATAACATAGTGAACAACAGAGTAAAGGTATATCAGATTATAAGATCAGAAGAGATACTAAAAAGAGGAGATTCATCATCAGCATCAGAGTGCATATCGAAGGATCAATAATTGAGACTTTCTAATCATTGTATCAAGTGAAAATCTCTTAATAGAGTGGTTTTAGCAGGACTTTATTTATCTCTTAACAGAGTGCTTACTTCATTGTAAGTTTAAATCCTTTAACAAGGTATATTGTAATGATCTGAAGCTTTTAACAGAGAAAACCTTTAACAGGGCAGATTACATTTTGTAATCAAACATTGTAACCTTAATAGGTACACTTTATTACTGTAGTAGTGGAGAATTTTATGGGTGTCATCCCCACCCCAGTTTTACCTATTTGGGTTTCTGGGTTACCAAGTTATTGTGTTATGTGTTACTTATTTCATGGTGTGGATACTATATGAGATTACATTAGATTCATTTATGTATGAATGTGTTATCAGTTTGTTTTAAGTGTTTATATTTGAAGATCTGATTCAACCCCCCCCCTCTCAGTATCTTTCTTTCCCATTATTATATTTCCAACACCAAGTTCTTAAAAGATATAGTTATACTATCTCACAAGTGGTGAGTGGAAACTCCAAGTTCTCTGATTGTACCAATGTGTATGTTTGGAGAAAGACAAATCAGAAAGGTGGACTTGCAGTGATGATGAAGTATATGTTGCGGATCCTATGACTAAAATCATAGTCAGAAGAGGAATATATATGAGACCCTATTATAGGAGTGTGTTGTGCATTTATTGGTTTTTAAGGTCAGAGTGGGGTAAAAATATCTCAGCTGATTCAAATTTATCCTATGAAAAGAGGTGGCGAATCCACCAAAGATTTTAAAAGGTGGTTTGAAGGTGAATTGAGATCAATATTTTATAAGCTACTCCAATACATCTAGGTATTTTATGTGTCAAGGTTATAAAATGCTTCCTTACTAAGTTATTTAAGCACTAAGAGAAGGAACAAGGTGTGGATAGAGGTTTGCATGCTTCAAGATTAGAATTGTATTTTGCAAAATAAAGTGGAAGCATGTAGTAGTTGACATATATGAACCTAAGATTCACAAGGTTCCAACGGGATCCAATGTCTAAATTGGACACTGGTCATGAGTGGCCTAGAAGGGAAAGGAGATCTTGGCCAAGAAACTTGAAATATAAAGATTGGAGGCTGATACTTTATAGATAAACAAAAGGATTGATTTTATTGGGCAGTCTTCTAGATCTCCTCATGCTGACATTGAGATTGCTGCAATATCAGATGCCAAAGTATCTACCTTTCAGAATGATTATTCATTTCAAAGGGGACCCGTTGATACAGAAAGATCTGGATTACCTTTGCCAGTTCCTGAAGAGCTTCTACGAAACATAAAAAATTTAGAAACAAGAGCTCCAAAAACATGAGCTCCAAGAACATGCTATTTTGTCACTAAAGAGAAAGAAAATAATGGTGGGAGAATCTACACTTCTTTTTTATAATAGGTTTTCTGCTATAATAAGGGATTTTCCTATTCCTTTATGTCTTCAGGAGTCAGTTTGGGTTAAAATGTGTTTTTTGAGCTTTGTTTTCCTTAATCGATTCATTGGCCAGCCTCCTTGAGGGAAGAAAATATTGAGTATGTCATGAAGTGGATAAAAATGTTGAAGATCATGAATCTGAGATTGCACATAAGGTTGTGCCTAGTGATACTGATTCTGAGAATGATGGAAACCAAAATGACATAGATGAGTCTAGTGGGAATGATGTCTCTTACAATTATGAAAGTGATGCTCATTCTCAGTATGAGGTAGAGGATATGTGTATTCATCAAGAAGATAGTGATTGGATAAATTAAAATGATGCTTGTGACTACATATCAAAAGTGGGTGAAAGTCATGACAATGGTTCACTTCATAGTGAACAAATTTATGAGTTCCTGATTTGTAAATATTTGAGGTATTCAGGACACAATAAAATGGAATATGATATATCAAATGATGGAGGCATCAGTGCATTTCTAGATTCAAGGGATGAAAAATTTCCTTTCATGATGTTGAGTACTGATTGGGATAATTATGTGAATTGTAAATCTGTTTCAGATTCCAAATCATTGATTGAACCACTGCAAGATAGTCTTTCAGTTACTCAAAGTATGCAAATATCTGGTGAGTATGTGGATGTGTTCTCTCCCTCCAACACACAAGAAGATGGTTTGCATAAGGTCTATAATTTGCAAGTATGTTCTTTAGGGAACTCTAATATGGGTATGCAAACCAGTGACAAAATGAGTTTTGATGACTCCAGCTGTGGGACAGAGAATAATTGTATTTTTTATCAGTTGGAGGATGTTTTTTATAAATCTTACAATGCAAGCAAAGGTAAAAAAATTCTCTGAGGGTCTTGAATTTTTTCAGTGGCTATAATTGGCATTGGTTACATGATGATCAGTATCATCCAATAAGGCATGAATTACAAATTTTGAATGAAGGCAAAATTACTGACAATGTTTTATGTAGGTTGTTGATCAAATCATGCAGATGACAACTACATTTTTATCTTGTTTCTAATGCATAGAGCATAGATTTTTGTGTTTGACAGAGGCAAATTGAAGTAGAATTTTATTGATGGCTTAGTGCCATCAAGCCTAGTTTGATTCCTTCGAATCAAGGAAATAAAGGCACAAAGATAATATGACTCTCCTGAGAGTAGTAAAATATTTGTGCATATTCCTATTTTTTACTATTTTAGTGTTTTTTATTGTAGGGTCTTGTTTTTTTGTCTTAGTTTGCTCTTCCTAGAGATCCAGAATCTAGTGTTGAACTTGTGTTCAACCTTCCTTAGTTAGAGCCACTATTGGGAATGATAAATTTTGTGATTTAAATGGTGTAAATCTTGCCTTTTTCTACTATATTCTTAAGCCCTAATTGAAAATTTTCTAGCCCTGGTTCCCTTTTGGCCTAAAAACCCTAAGTCTTTCATGTGCCTATTATAAAATTGAGTTACTTTTTGGGCCACTTAAGTCACTTAACCCATGTGTTTTACACCGTCGAGTGCAAGGCCTATCCTTTTTATCTCCTAAGTCATAGCGGGGTATGCATTAATTTTTCCTAAAGTTCCTAACTCCCCATGGTGCTTTATTTCCCCCAGGCATCGAGCAAGTTCATTCTAATCTAATGATTGTAACTTTGCCTTGCTCACAAGATGCTGTCAGTTTATTCATTAAGGCATCATGCCCAGGCAACACGTGGATGTCTGAGATCATGGGGCCTACTACTTTCTAAGCATGCAACAGGATAAGGGCCAATCAGATTCATCTTCATCGAATAGAGGGCGTAAATCCTTTAAGGAAAGAGGATCATTGTATATCGATCAAGGAATTTCACCTATATGACACATTTCCATGGTGGGCCAGAGAAGGACTTAAGTGAAAATAAAGCACAGTCAGATCTTTTTCAATCCAATGACAGGCGTGATCCTGCAATTAGTAGACGCACCTTATTTACTACTTCACAAAAATGTGCCTAAGTGACATGTGGAAAGTGGTTGGGCTATAGGGAAGCTAATAATTGAGTGGTTAAAATCATATGGTATGGCTGGTGCTTTCCCATGAACAAAAGTTGCATGATGATTATTTATTGCGGGACTATGTCATGTTTCCAAGTGTCCTTCTGAGAGCAAAGTCTAAGGGAAGTAAAGGGGCGGTTAGATTGTTATTCCAAATTACACATTAAATTTGTCATTATTTTTCAAGAAGACATAATGGACAGACGATAACAGACTCAAACACGACAATTGGTATATTCACCGAAGTACAAAGTTAATTGAGAGCACTGATCATGCCCAGAGTTAACTAAGTACAGTGATACCCGAGCTGACAGACTATACCGAGCAGTAGACAACACTGAGCTACAAAACATAACCAAACAACAGTATAACTAAAATACATATTCTACACCGAGCATCGAGAGACATCATTAATCGAGTGAAACTGAGGCCACACAAAAGCTAGATATGGTACATTATTCTATGTAACAATTTTTTTGCCAACCTAGATAACGGTTTACACAATCGAGGAGGAGATTAATTACTAATAGGGTTGAAGCAAGAAGATGAGTCCACTTAACTAGGAACTTTCATACTTAGCCAAATTCGTGAAATCACACTCAACGAAACGGGTTCCCGCTTAGAATGAATTGGGTCTTGTTTAGCTTCGGGGTACCGAGTCTAAAATTTTAGAAATGGGGTCTCATTTCAAAACAGGATCCTGCTTCAGAAACAAAACACGAACCCATTTCAAAATGGGGTCTTGTTTTGAAAAATGAAACGGGACCCCATTTCAAAACGAGATCCCATTTTGAAAAAATATTATTTTTTAAACAAAACCTTCCATCGATTCATGTATATGTTATTAAATTCAAAAAAGGTAAATGGGGTAACATTTACTAAATGGGATCCTGTTTCTTAAAAATTTGAATTCCAAGCCCGCTTTTACTATTGGCTTTTCGTTCGGAAAGAGCCTTGGGTAGCCAAACCATAGCCTTGGACCTGGTTTGACCTGCAACTTGAAGGCTCTGCTAGTGTCCATACAAAATAAGGACTTTAGACATATATCTGAAGACTTTTGCAAAGGAATATTTTGACAAAATAAAAACCCATTATAGATCAAACTGTGCTGATTCCAATTATGTAATTTTTTTAAAATTTGATTAAAATTTCTATTTTTCATTAAATTTATACTGAAATAGGTCCACAAACTAGAGATGATAGGATATTTTATTATTTTAATAACTTTTTTATTTAAAAGTTTCTCGCAAAAAAAATTACATGACATCAAACTAGAGAAAATTCTACACATTTTAAAAAAGAAAAATTAAAAAATCATATATGTTGGTCAAATTATGCTTGCCGTACACGAGAGATTTAAAAAACAACAGTTAAGCCTAATAAAAAATTAATAAAAAAAATATTCAACAAAAAAATAGAAAAAATAATTGCCATCAATCTTAGCTGTGTTACATACCATATCCCAAAAGGATTGAGAGAAATAGTTTCATTTAGGTCAAATTTCGCTTGCCATACACGGGCATAGTATGGTCCTAAAATAATGACTTTTAAAATGTGGGTTTTTGTAATTCCTATTGAAAATAAAATTTTATCATCTGGGTATTAAAATAAATTACATATTTGGAAAGTAGACTTCGAGTACTACAACTTTGATTACTAAATATTTTTAAGATTCAATCTGAAAGTGCTTCAAATATTCATCTCAAATAGGATGAATTTGAAACAACATGAAAAATAGTTCCACATTTTGGCTAAAAAGTGGACTCAACTTCTTGCTGGCACCCAATATACAACATTAATTATTTATGTCTACTATGTTATATGATCAAGGTAAATTATGTACACCATTGATCTTAGGGTAGGGATATAATTGTTAATCCCTAATTAGGTCATATCGTTTGCTATATAAATGTATAGATGTCATTTTGTAATGTATGTTGATCAAGCAATGGTCAAGTAGCCACCATACTACATACATCATAGATCAGACAAGGGATTTTAAAGACAGATACTACATTGTAGAAAGCAGTTTTCAGAACTAAGGCAAGGCCACTGAGCAAAATAGAGAAGAAGGTATTATCATTCACATTGACGTGATAAGTTTTGTATGCACTTAATGGATCTGTATCAAAAATATTAAGTTTGTATATGTTTCAGATCAAAACTTTTGTTACTCTCTAACAATTGTAATAGACCCCAAAATCTCTTAATGGAGTAGACTTAATCGTCTTATTGTAAATCTCTTAATCGAGTGCACACATACTTTTTGTTGGTAAATCCTCTCAGGAGGTAGATCTAATTGATCTCATTGTTACTCCTAATAGGGTAAGATAATCAGAAGTGATCACTCTTTGTAAGCTTTAACATACTTCTTTATTGCTATAGTAGTGAATTTTTATGGGTCTCATCCCCATCACAATTTTTACCTTCTAACAGGGGTTTTCTACGATACCAAAACACTAGTGTCATGAGTACTTAATTTCATGTATGTGTATTTTTATTTTACATGCATTTACATTTCAGAAATGATACTATATGTTTGATGTATTCAATCTACTCTGTTGGTTAATAAAGAACAGTGGTTAGAAAGAATTGATTAAAAGTTTTTAAGGGTACTGATTCACCCCTCCCCTCTTAGTACACACCCTTTCCATTATCCCAACAATTGGTATCAGAGTTGTTCTCTTATTTTGAAGGTTTAATTGCTAAAGAGAAAAGATCTTACAATGGTAAGGTATACACTTGACAAAACTATTGAAAATCAAAAGTTACAGTTGCAGATCTATGTCGAACAATACAAGGAAGGCAAAGAGAAAATCTAGGAGATGATGATTATGTGAAAGGACATGGAACTTCACTATTGTAATATTTTTTATCATGAAGAAGATATTCATGACCCATTTGATACATCTAGATTTGAATCTGGTAGTATATCTGATGCATTTGAATGAATCATATCAAAAATATATGAAAGAAATCAACAACTTACTAAACAAGTGAAAGCACTGTAGATCAGTCAAGATACAAAGAAAGAAGAACAAGATAGGAACATGGTTGTTGATGATAGAAGATAAATGACTAAAAATTTACAAGAGAAAGAAACTAAGATATCGAGAAGTTTACTGAATATTACTTTGAGATCACCAATCAAGTGGTTGCTAATAATCATGAGGCAAACTGAGTGAATACTAAACCTGAAAAAAGAATAGATGATATTGGTGTATTGAAAGAAGAAAATGAAAAACTGAGAAATTAAGTGAAGATTTTACAACATAATTAAGTGATTAAGAGATGTGAAGAAAGCACCAAGAGAATGGATGAATTTCTGAACCATCAAAGAAGACTGCCCAACAATACCAGATTAGGGTATACCAAGCAAGGAGAATCATCAACTCAAGCTAAACAAAGGAATGTCTACTCAAGTTTGAAGCCAAATAAGCCCTCTTTCCATCACTATGGAAAACTAGGACACACATCGAATGTTTTCAGGAACAAAGCAAAAAGTGTTCCTAGAAACCCTCCTAAATTTAAAGGTATTTTCTATAGCTGTAATAAGAATGGACATCAAGCACATGAGTGTAGTGTTAAAATAGTCTCAAAGGATAACTAAGAGGGGGGGGGGGGGAATCATTTATCAGTAACTTTACNAGCACATGAGTGTAGTGTTAAAATAGTCTCAAAGGATAACTAAGAGGGGGGGGGGGTGAATCATTTATCAGTAACTTTACTTCTTTAACTTCAGAATACAACAAAGTAAATGCTTAATCAGATAACACAGTACACAACACACAATTTGATTACGGGGAAACCAAATGGTAAAAACCCTGGTGGGAGTTAGCACCCACAATGAACTATACTTGTTTATAGTAATCCCTATTAAAAGATATCTCAACCCTGTTAGGATTTGTACTTTACAATGCAATAAGTATAGTGACCTGGTTAAGGGTTAGACCCTATTAGGAGTCTTTTACAAATAACCCTGTTAGGGGTGGTGGACTCACTGTCCAAAAGCTCACTGCTTGATGGTGAAGGCTATAACCTTTTGTATAATAGATATGCACTATATCTAATGAAGAACTATAGAGTAGACCCACTGTCTTGATCAGTTCCAGTGTATTTCAATCTTTCACTTCTTCTTCACATAGACTCTTGATGAATGAACCAACTTTGATAATCTGCTCTGTACATCTTTCTTATCTTTTCATATCATTCACACTTAGCGTGTCACCTTTGACTTGATATAAGTATCTTCCTCAAAGTATGAGATCATGGGACCTATAAGACAATTATTCATAACATCCTTGTTGCCTCTACTAAGCACGCAAGCATTATTACAACCATGCAAGTATAAACTGAACAGACACGACGCTTGACTAAGTCGGCCTCACCAATTTAACTCTAACTTTACAATCTTCTTGAAACATGTTTGGCACCTTTGGATTAATATGATCAACTCATAGCTAATCATGAATATAAACACACATATATAGAAGATAGGTGCAACTCAAGAAACACGTGATATACATCAGCCCTAAATAGTTACACTTCTAGAACTGTAACTGCCAATAACAGAATTACATAACTTTACTGAAACATCATATCTGGGTCTACGTGTATGAACATAACATAATAAACATGTCAACAACATGTATCTACCCATGAAAGTCTTCATATCATCATTCTGATAATTACATACAGAATTACTACTGTGTATTATATATTGTCATCAATGACAAACATACAATCAATCAACTGCTCATAATCAAATCTCCAATAATCTCTCCATTTGACATTGATGGAAACATATGATATAAAAAACATCCTTTGTTCATGGTGTCCTCTTTCTTTTACAATCTTCTCAATATCCTCATCAAATATTTCTGTAAACTGCTACAGTTCCTCTATTTGTGTTTTTGTTCCATGTATATACTCCCCCAGAGTATATGCTCGCCCTTAGGACATACTCCTTCTTACTATATAGTCCCCCTTTGAAATCAATGGAAAAGGGTGCCATAGATCTTTAGGTACAGGTACTACTCCAGAAGTAGAGTAGTCAACCATTCATCAGCCACTTAATGACTAATGTCTTTGCTGCTTCTAAACTGACTTAGGAGAGGGAATTACTCCCAACTTCTCCCTGAGATACTCAAAAGTGTCCTTTGATAAGGGCTTTGTGAAAATATCTGCCAACTATTCTTTGGTGTTCACATATTCTAATTTAAATTCTTTGTCTGCAACCTTTTCTCTTAAGAAATGGTACTTGATCTCTATGTGTTTTGTCTTTGTGTGCATCACAGGGCTCTTAGACATGTTGATAGTGATAGTATTATCACAATGAATAAAAATAGGATAATCAACCTGAATGCCAAAGTATTTAACCATTTACTTGATCCAAACCATGGTTGAACAATTTAGTGCTGCTGCAACATATTCAGCTTCTGCTGTTGACTGAGAAATACAGTTTTGCTTCTTGCTTATCCAAGAAACCAACCTGTCTCCAAGGAATACTGCTCCTTCTAAAGTTCTCTTCCTGTCATCGATAAAACTTTCCCAATCTACATTTGTATACACATGAAGCTTTACATTCTCTAATTTAGGATACCATAAACCATAGTCTATAGTTCCCTTTAGACATTTGAATATCCTCTTGATTTCCATTAGGTGACTTTGCTTGGGTTCATCTACAAATCTTCCAACAATGCCAACTACATTAGATATGTCAGGCCTAGATTGAGTTAGATAAATGAGTTTACCAATCATAGATTTGTACAATGTTTTATCAACTGTTGTGGAATCATCATCCTTTGAAAGCTTGCTTCCTATTATCATGGGAGTGCATACAGGCTTACAGTCTACCATTTGGAAGGTCTTCAATATTTCCTTCACATATTTTGACTGATTAATGAATATAGCATAATCTGTTTGTTTTACATTCAGTCCTAAAAAGTATTTTATAGGACCAATCATACTCATTTCAAATTCATTCTGCATTTATTTTGCAAATGCTATACTGAGCTTGTCATTACCTCCAAATATAATGTCATCAACAAATATGGCAACTAATAGTAATCCATCAGGTGTCTCCCTTGTGAATAGGTTATAATTTGCTACTCCTTTCTTAAATCCAATCTTGGTAAGATAACCATAAATTCTCTCATACCAAGCTATTGGGGCCTGTTTAAGACCATAGAGTGCTTTCTTCAATTTGCATACCATGTCTGGTTCATCTGAAAGACTAAATCCTTTAGGCTGTTCAATGTAGACTTCTTCATTCAAATCACCATTCAGAAAAGCTAGTTTTACATCCATTTGATAAACTTTAAAGTCTTTGAATGTTGCGTATGCCAAAAATAATTTAATGACTTCTAGTCTACTCATGGGGGAAAATGTATCAGTGTATTCTATTACTTCTCTCTGCGCATATCCCTTTCATACCAATCTTTCTTTGTTTCTTACTACTGTACCATCTTCATTCATCTTTTTTCTGAATACCCACTTTGTTCCAATCACATTTTTGTCACTGGGTCTAGGGACCAATTCCCATGTATCATTTTTAATTATCTGATCTAATTCTTCTTTCATTGCATTCTTCCAATCAGAATCATTACAAGCATCTTCAACACTTAAAGGTTCAATCTGTGAAAGTAAACATACCTCTTCATCCATTGCTAGTCCTTTTTCTTTAGATCTGGTCAAAACACTACCGCTCTGATCTCCAATGATTTCATCTTTAGAGTGGTATTTGTATGTGAATTTTGGAACCTTAGGTGTGTCTTCTTCTTCTGTAATCTATGATTCTTCTTTGCTTGATTCAGGGTCATTGCATGAGACATCAATGAAATCAAACATTTCTTCAATAACAGTATCTTTGCTGCTAGGTTTGGGTTCATCTTCAATCATAGGTGCATATTTATTGTACCTCTCTTAAACCATAAAATTTTCATCAATCTTAACATGCGTGCTTTCAATTATCTTCTTTAATCTAAAATTGAAACATCTATATTCTTTTCTTTTAGTAGAATAACCAAGGAAAATACCTTCATCACTTCTGGCATCAAACTTACCAACACCATCATCTCTCTTGATGTAGCACTTTCTGCCAAAGATTCTAAAATACTTTACTGTAGGTACATTTCCAAACCCAAGTTCATAGGATGTCTTATTTGCACCTGGCCTCAATTGAGTTCTATTGATAGTATATAATGTTGTGTTCACTGCATCTCTCCAATAGGTGTGCACAAATTTTCCTTCAATCATCATAGTGCGTGTTGTATCAAGTATGATCCTGTTCCTCCTTTCTGCAATCCCATTTTTCTAAGGGGTTCTAGGTGCACTCAATTATCTTTTAATACCATGTTCTTCACAATAATCATAAAACTGATCAGAGGTGAACTCTCCTCCTCTGTCTGATCTCAGACATTTCAGTTTTAATCTGGATTCATTCTCAACTTTAGCTTTGAATATTTTAAACTTCTCCTTTAAGAATGCAACCCACATCATCCTAGAAAAATCATCAACAAATAAAATGAAATACCTTTCCCCGTAGTATGATCTTTTTTTAGTAGGACCACACAAATCTGTATGCACTAAGTCCAATTTGTTCTCAACTAAGTTTTGCTTGCTTTTGAAAGAACTCCTTACATGCTTACCCATAACACATTCCCTGCATACTATGTCAACTAGTCTTGCAATACTTGGTAGGTCTCTAACTACCTTGACATTACTGATCTTTACTATGTTATCAAAATTGATATGACATAATCTCTTGTGCCATAGCCAACTGTCATCTACCTTTGCAACAAAACAACTTACATCAGAATTGAGCTGAAAAATATTACCTTTAGTTTTAGAGCCTGATGCAATCATGTCTCCATCCTTGTTGTTAATGATGCACTTGTTTTATTTGAACTCCAAATGATAACCCTTGTCAAGTAGATGTCAAACACTCAGCAAGTTATGATGTAATCCATCAACATATAGAACATCATCTATCTTTTTCTTTCCATCCAAAGTGATAGAACCTCCACCTATGATAGGTTTAGGAGTGTTGTCTCCAAATCTAACCATACCACCTTTGTATTTGTCTAACTAAACAAATATTTCTTTGTCACCTATCATATGATGGGAGCATCCACTGTCAATGATCCAATCAGTTCTGATGTCTTCTTTGGAAATTAAGGCTAGCTCTTGTTCTTCCTTTTCATCTTCAATGTCCATTTCCTCAAGCAATCTTTCCATGTCTCTAAGGGCGACAAATCCAATTTCATATTCTACTGAATCTTCATCAGTTACACCTTCTTCAACATGATAACATTCCTTATTATATATGGGTTTGTAATCAGATCTGAACTTCTTGACTCTTGTGGGACACTTAGATGCAAAGTGACCAATCTTGTTACATGAAAAACATTTGAATGGAAGCTATCCTTCATATTTTCCTTTTCCTTTCTTTTCTCTTCTAGCAATCATAGCACTAATTTCTTCAAGTTCTTCATCAACTTATTCTTTCTCATTATGATTGGATATGTGTAAGGATTTCTTACCATGGACTGAGGCTTTGAAAGTTGTTTCACTTTTAGGTTCAGTCTTCAATCATGATATCTCAAATGCAGAGATTTTGCTGATCAAGGTCTCTCTCTTGAAGTCTTGTGAGAATTGCATGGTTTCCTCTAGAATATTGATCTTGTTTTCATAGTCTAATTTCAAATTAGTTAGCAACTTGTCCATTATATCTTCTTCTGATATTTCTCCACCATTGTTTCTGATTCCAGAGACTGCTTCATTTATCCTCTGATTGTAAGCTCTAATTTTCTCTTCAGGTATCATCTCAAGATTGTTGTATTTCTTTTTCCATGTCTTCCTGCATGCATTATTTTCTTGAATATCTCCTTCAAACATATCTTCTAAATACTTCCATATGGTATATGCTCTGTCAATTTTCTTGATCTCAGAAAATTCACTGTTAGATAAGGCACTAATTAGGGCTTAATTAGCAATTGCATTATGTGTAAATATATCCTTTTGTCTATTAGTAGCATCATCCTTTGCAAGGTCTTTCAGAGATGGAATTACAACCTCTTGTGTAGAAATTTCAAATATCTCAAAGCCATCACACTGTAGATGTGTTATCATTTTGTTTTTCCAATCCAGATAAGTTTCTCCATCAAACTTAGGGCTTTCTTTTCTGAAGTAAGACATCTGATCTACCTTAAGCTGTCAGGCTTCTTCTCCAAGACACTTGGCTCTGATACCAATTGTTAGAATAGTCTAAAATGATAACTGAGAGGGGGGGGTGAATCAGTTATCAGTAACTTTACTTCTTTAACTTTAGAATACAACAAAGTAAATGCTTAATCAGATAACACAGTACACAACACACAATTTTATTACAGAGAAACCAAATGGTAAAAACTCTGATGGGAATTAGCACCCACAATGAACTATAATTTTTTATAGTAATCTCTGTTAGAATATATCTCAACCTTATTAGGAGTTGTACTTTATAATGCAATAAGTATAGTGACCTGGTTAAGGGTCAGACCCTATTAGGAGTCTTTTACAAAAACCCTGTTAGGGGTGGTGGACTCACTGTCTAAAAGCTCACTGCTTGATGGTGAAGGCTACAACCTTCTGTATAATAGATATGCACTATATGTAATGATGAACTGTAGAGTAGACCTGCTATCTTGATCAGTACCAATGTATTGCAATCTTTCACTTCTTCTTCACATAGACTCTTGATGAATGAACCAACTTTGATAATCTGCTCTGTACATCTTTCTTATCTTTTCATATCATTCACACTTAGCATGTCACCTTTGACTTGCTATAAGTATCTTCCTCAAATTATGAGATCATGGGACCTATAAGACAACTCTTCATAACATCCTTGTTGGCTCTACTAAGCATGCAAGCATTATTACAACCGCGCAAGTATAAACTGAATAGACACGACACTTCACTAAGTCGGCCTCACCAATTTAACTCTAACTTTGCAATCTTCTTGAAACACATTTGGTGCCTTTGGATTAATATCATCAACTCATAACTAATCATGAATATGCACATGCATATACGTAAGATAGGCACAACTCAAGAAACATGTGATATACATCGGCCCTAAATAGTTACACTTCCAGAACTGTAACTGCCAATAACAGAATTACATAACTTTACTGAAATATCATATCTGGGTCTGTGTGTATGAACATAACATAATAAACATGTCAACAACATGCATCTATCCATGCAAGTCTTCATATCATCATTCTGATAAGTACATACAGAATTACTACTGTGTATTATATGTTGTCATTAATGACAAACATACAATCAATCAACTGCTCAGAATCAAATCTCCAACATGTAGACCCAAGTTGAACAAACCACAGAAGAAACCATACATGGATAAATATTGTCAAAACTACAACATGTATGGTCATACATCACAAGCATGCAAAAGGAACAAAAAGAAAATCTAGAAGCCTAAAGGACAAGAAAACGTAAATCAACCAAGAAGACAAGGCAATGCTTATGCATGGTATTATAACACTTGGATTAGTTGTATAAAATGTGGAAAATATGGACATATAGCAGAAAAATTGTATGAGACAATGGAAAACCAAGTCTAGGAATTGGTCAAATTCTGGTATGGCATGTTCTCACTATCACAAAGTTGGTCACTTAAACAAAGATTATGTAGATTGAATAAATACTTATGGAAATGGTAATACAATTGATGAAATTATAAGGACCAAAAATCAAATGTGGAGAAGAGCATCAAATAATAATTCAAGACCAAGCTCAAGAGTTAGTGACACCTCATCCAACAGGTTATGTGGCTCCACCGTCTCCAACTGAGAATTATAAGTAGGTAAGGAACTATGTTTTGAAAATCTAAATCTTACATCAGTTCCTATATTCATTACACATATGCTAAATTATCATGAATTGAGATGAACTATCATATTATACTTTTTATTACTTTGATCTTGTTGAGTTAGTTAATATGTACCAAGTTAGAACTCTCAACCAGTGAAATGTGAAGAGACAACCGAGTTTCTATGGTAACTGAGTATATGGTATACTCACCGAGCTGAAATATTGTTAGTGTTAACCGAGTACTATGTTTGTTCACTGAGTATTTGGTGAGAAGAATTTATTGAACCTCCCTAAGTCATTTTCTATAAATTTGGTCGACGTAAACTCATTTGTTCACACCATGATAAAAAATAAGAATAGAGAAAAGAGAGAAAAGTTACAACAAATCTTTTTTGAAGCATTCTACAGAGATTTAAGAGCATTCCTAGCACAAAGAGGTTATTTAGTACGCATTTTGTCATTCCTGAGCTATTCAGACACCGTTCGTGTAAGCCCTAAATCAGAAATCATGGCATCTACATCTCTAACCATGAAAGACAAGATGGAGAAGGATAAAAATATTGTTTTGGTGAAGAAATCCAATTGCACAAAGCCCACTATAAGATCCATCTATAGGTTGCAACACAACTAGATGACAAAGGCACATTTTCACCTATCTCACCTAGGGTTTTACTAGTCCAGAACATGCATGCCTACATTCACTAAAAAATAGGTGAAATTGGATACTTTGAACTTATTTCCACTTATCAATCACTATGCAAAGATGGGAAGTTTAAGGAAGATCACAAACATTTGGAGGTTAGGGTTAACCTATTCCCTAGATTTCCCGAAGGTATTCAAGACCAAGTGGATTCACATTGTTTTGACTCGTGTACATGATGGAAAGATATGGTTGGATGAGCCCAAGAAAATAAACAAGGATGTTATTCATATCATGATAGGATATCCCATATTTGATAAATCAAAGGCATTCAAGCATCCACCAAGAACATAAATAGAGAAATTAATAGGAGCTGAATGGGACGGTAGAGGTCTCAAGATCAATTGCATCAGTGATCCTCAAATGAAGTTTGGTGCTTATTTCATTGTTTACAAAATATTCCAATCTAGCAAAATGAATAGTGTTGCTTGTGGAGCTGTAGACATAGCCTACAAAATTGTCAAGAAAGGAGCACAATTTTACCTTGTTGGGTTGTTGCAGAGGCAATTTGAAGAAAATATGAAGACTATCAAAACTGCATGGTCAAATACATGTAAGTTTGGGTCCCTACTACTATGCATATTTTTCTACCTACATAATTTCTTTCCATCCATCGGTACAGTTAAATGGAAGTCCAACCAACTAGTTACAATGCAAATCAATGATATGATTACAAGCCTAGGAACACATTTTGAAGCAGTCATGAATGACTATTTTACCAAGTTTAAGGCTAGGATGGAAAAGAGGACCATATTTCCACTACAATTGGTAGATAAGTGTATGTGTTAATTTTGGCCTTGTTAATCAACCACACACTTCAACATAGTCCTTCTTCACCAGGTACAAACAAGACTGAATATGAGTTATTCATCCTGCCTATCTGCGTGATTCGACCTGTTGCCTT
>MU224010.1:979116-989271 GCA_018584345.1 Thuja plicata
TAATACAGATTTAGGATTTTCTGCATTTGACACTCAGGTCAAGTAGAGTCAGTGAAAACTCAGAATTGCCTAGTACAATAGGACTTTGATGATTTAGAAGAATAACAAATGCAACAAAATTGGTTAGGGTTGCAAGATGACAATTTTGGGGTGTTACAATAAGTACAAAGATGAAATATGTTTTATAGTTGATACTGATACAACTCTAGTAAAGGCAGTACAACCTGAGGATAGCATGAATACCTCCATTAGAATATGATTTATATATTTATATTTCATCTAAGGCCATTAAAAAATTGTTGAATGAACCTTTTGGCAAATCTGCCATGAGATTTGGCACATTTGATGAAGCCAAGACCCAGATATCTATAGTTCTACAAGTACAAAAGTTTGGCAAGAAAAAGACAAAGATTGTCAAAACATTGAAGAGGGAATTTTCTATAATAGATGAAGATTTAGATAAATCAGTAGATGATACCAAGGAGCAGATCTTAGTCAGTAAAGATAATGATTCAAAACATGATATTGATGCCACTGAATCAAATAAAGAGCAAGATAAGGCACCTAAGTCAAAAGGGGCAAAGGTATAAAGACAGAGTCTCCTTCATGGACTAGATCACAATTGGTGACTATGGATTCCAAACCTTTGAAGAAAGGTATTGCAAAGATCATAAGGCCATCACCAAAGTTTACATACCAGAAAACAAAACAAAAGGGTACTACCGAGAATCCTGCACCAAGGCAAAGGAAAAGATATGTAAGGAAAAAAGATGACAATGATGATTCTGATGAAAATCTAGATCAATTTAAGGTTGTATAGAACAAGGTACCTCATACTATTGATGCAATTGAAAAGGAAATCATCACAACCAGATGATTAGGACATCCAAAGATACATGGCTATTCTGATCTAACTACCGAGAACAAGGACAAGCTCGAAGAAGCAATCATAGGTATGATGATCAACTTTAAACAAGTTCCAATTGAATTTTCTTCTTATCTTCCATCTAAGTTATATGATAATATATCATCAAGATGGAATTATGCACTTCACACTAAGAAACAGACAAGAGAGGCATCACTTAGTCTAATTAAAGTTGACTGCACAATAGAACTGATAAATGATATCATGCAATGATATGACAAGAAATTTCCTAAGAAGGCACGAGCACTAAACATATTGCAAGGAAATATGAAAGAAGTGGAAATAGAGAGCAGAAAAATATGGAATAAATGGCCAAATCCACCAAAGGAAATCCAAGATACCGAGGAAGAAATGGACATTGCATCCACAGTCGATACCGAGAGAGATTGATCAACCACAAAGCCCATATATGTTGATGATGCAGATGTTAACAATATATTGGATGAAATTCCTCAATTATTAACTAATATGAGTTACCTAGAAATCACCATCAATTACATAACTAAAGATGATCTTGATGATAAAGCTAAAGAAGATGAGATAGTCGGAGCAACCAAGACCCTGAATGAGCAAGACATGGCTACAAAGGTCTCTCAAGTAGGTGTACCAGACCAACTACCTATTTTTGTATAGGCTATTGAAATAGAGAGTGAAGCACATAAGAAAAAGACACCGAGTAGGTTATAGATGCAAATGAAGACAAGGGTGATCAACAAGGTACACAAACTGAGCACAGCGGTGGAACAACCCAAGGTGATGCACAAAAAGATACCACTGATGCAGAAGCACAAGGTGAAGGTAATCCTACTAACACAGTTAATATAGTAGATACTTCTACTACATATAAAAAATTAGTTATCAAAGCACCTCACCAAGTCATCACACCAAGTCTCAAGCAAGCCAAGTCAGAACTTAGGAAAAAGGCTCAATTGGCATTAACTTTATCTCCTTTATCTAGTGTCCAAGGGAAGAAGAAAAAGAAGAAGAAAGGAAACAAGAATGTCGTTACATTGGATGAAATCATAGAGATTGTAGCATGGGATCCAAGGACACTCGATCCCAAAACATTGACAAAATATGGTGAATTGTGCACCAGGAAAGCAACACAGGATAAGTTAAGGCAAGAACACAAGAATGCACAAGTATTAGAAGCTACCAAGTAGATTCTTCTGCAAGTTGTCCTAGATTTAGATATCAATGACACAACCCCCATCATTGATCAACTTGCACTACTTACCAAGGCTATTATCAAACCTATTGCTAATGTTGAGAAAAAATTGGAAGAAAGAGTACAGAAGAAGATTCAATAAATGGTCCCAGAGAAGATCAGCCAGGTAGTGGCAGTCAATAAGGTAACTCTATCTAAATTTGTGAATAGAATAAAAGCTATCATATCTAAAGAAATAAAACTTCTACATAAGTTATGCACTCTAGATCACTTCACTACCGAGATTAGTGAAAAGATACAAAAACCACACCAAGATCTTAAGGATAGTGCAAACAGTTTATTAATCGAGCAACATGCCTTGTAGATGCATTACAACAAAGTTCTCCAAAACAAGCATTTGAGACTAGATTTGAAGAAAGAAGAAGAGATAATCAAAGAACAAGTAATCGAGCTCTAGGAAATGTTACTGCCATATTTGGTAATGATGCAGAAACATGTGACATTCGAAAAGACTTTAATTGCCACCCCAGATTTATCAGTGATAGACAACATATATTATATGCATGCTCAGATTAAATTAGAACAACTAACCCTCAAGAATTTAAAGGAGGAATGGGAGAGGCTACTGAAAAGTCTTAAGAACACACATCCTACCATTTTTGACAAATTGTAATATATACTCCTTTTGTCATTATTTTCAAAAAGGGGGAAATATATGTATATATGTATAGTAAAGGGAGATGCTACAATAATGATGCATTCATATACATATACTAAGTATATATAAAGGGAGATAGCATATACAAAGTGGGATTCATCATGTATATTACATATAGTACTAATTTTTTGATACTAATGCCAAAGGGGGAGAATGTTACTTCAAATTGCACATTGAAGTTGTCATTAGTTATCAAGTAGACATAATGGACAGACGGTAACAGAGTCAAACATGAAAGTTGGTATATTCACCGAAGTATAGAGTTAACTAAGAGCATTGATCATGCCTAGAGTTAATCAAGTACAGTGATACCCAAGCTCACAGACTATACCAAGTAGTAGACAACACCGAGCTACACAACATAACCAAACAATAGTAAAACCAAGATACATAGTCTACACCGAGCACCAAGAGAAAACATTAACCGAGTGGAACAGAGGCCACATAAAAGTTAGATATGGCATATTATTCTATGTAACAACTTTTTTGCTGACCTAGATAATGGTTTACATGATTGAGGAGGACATTAATTACAGATATACAACATTAATTCTTTATGTCTCCTATGTTAGATGATCAAGGTAAATTATGTACACTGTTGATCTTAGGGTAGGGATGTAATTGTTAAGCCCTAATTAGGTCATATTGTTTGATATATAAATGTATAGATGTCATTTTTTAATGTATGTTGATCACAAAACAATCAAGTAGCCACCATACTACATAAATCAAAGATCAGACAAGGGATTTTAAGGATAGAGACTACATTGTAGAAATCAATTTTCAGAACTAAGGCAAGGCTACCGAGGAGAACATAGCAGAAGGTATTATCATTCACATTGATGTGATAATTTTTGTATGCACTTAATGTTTTTGTATCAGAAATATTAAGATTGTATATGTTTTGGATCAAAACTTGTGTTACTCTCTAACAATTGTAATAGACCCCAAAATCTCTTAACAGAGTAGACTTAACCATCTCATTGTAAATATATTAACTGAGTGCACACATACTTTGTGTTGCTAAATCCTCTCATGAGGTAAATATAATCGATATCATTGTTACTCCTAACAAGGTAAGATCATCAGAAGTGATCACTCTTTGTAAGATTTAACAACTTTCTTTATTGTTGCATAAGTGAAATTTTTTGGGTCTCATCCCCACCGCAGTTTTTACCTTCTAAAAGGGGTTTTCTGTGATACCAAAATACTAGTTTCATGAGTATGTAATTTCATGTATGTGTATTGTTTAATTTACATGCATTTACATTTTAGCGGTGATACTATATGTTTGATGTATGCAATCTACTCAGTTGATTGATACAAAACAATGGTTACAAAGAATTGATTAAAATTTTTTAAGGGTACTGATTCACCCCTCCCCTCTCAGTACACACCCTTTCCATTATCCCAACATAGATATGTTTTCATCCGACGATTGGCATGATCCCATGAAGCAAAGATGTACATTAATTATTTCATTGTGGCATAGCGCCTTTGTGCCATGTGGCACATGGTGGGAGATGGTCAGGGGTTTCACAAAGCATAAATCACGGTCAGATAAGATTTGATCTAACAGTAAGCATAATGTCTGGAAGATAATATACCCGAAAGATAGTCATTAAGGTACTACAACTATTCACCACGTGGCATCCTGTCATTGTGGGCCCATATTGTCAAAGATAAATAAATTTAAGGTGGGTTAGATTTCATTGGATGGCTGGTGCTTTCCCTCAAAGATAGGATGCATAATGAATATTCTTTAAGGCATCATGACTTGTTAACATGTGTCCAGATCTAATCTTGGCTCAAAGGCATATTAAAAAGACATCAACAGTGGTATTTTAAAGTTGAACTCAAAATTGAATTTGGGTCATCGATAGGGGAATCTGTGCCAGGTGTAGCCGTTATATCATATTTTTGAATATTTAAATTGTTTACATAGGGTTTCATGGTGGTGGCTCTGTGTTTCATGTTGTTGAATATTAAATGGGTCGATTTTATTTTCTGGATCAAATTTATGAGGCCATAGGGTGCTAAAGGGTGGATTTTTTTTACTTTGGTTTTATTTTTGTTGAATCATGTTGTGTTGGCTTCTGATCAAATTGTTGATGGATCTGCATTTATTGACCAAGTTAATTTTGTCAGACAAGTGGTTGTGCAAATCAGATTCTTTTTTAGATCTTTTGAAGAAAGACCAGTGAGCTGAAGAAATAAAGTCGATGCACATCATATTTCATGGAAGGACAGATGTCAATTGGATATCAATTTTAGAGTTTCCTTCTACTATAAGTGCCTTTCTTTTCTCTATTGTAAGGGTTCTTGTTTCTCTATTAAAATTTAGGGGTAGGTTCCAAGTGTGGTTCCTCTGTAGATACTCTTCCTTTTCTCTACATATAGGTTGTTCTTGATCTTTTTTGGTTCCAGAGAAGAACATATATAGTAATAGAAAGCTTGATGAATGAAATTTCAGCATTATCATACTGTTACCAAGTTGTCTCCATTTTGTTTCCAGAATCATAGAGACTAAGGCATCAAGGGTGTTTTGGTTTTGTCCATTGTTGATTAGCAATGGACTCATTTAGAGGATTACTAAGAGATTGGATTTGTCTTCAGATGTGTATGAGTTGGGGTATCAAGGATATTTCAAACTTGTCTTTTCGTGGATGTTGATTAAAGTAGTATATATTCTAGAATATCTTCCAAGGGGAGGGTTAAATACTTTGAATAGGTAGTTTCATATCTGAACATGTGGGTGGATCCATAAGTATAACTTGAGTAACAGGGTATGTTTGATGTAAGGCATTAGACATGTTAGACTGTGATGTCTTCTTTGTTAATAATCTTCCTTTTGCAGTGTTATGTTTGAGTTGTTTTCCATTGGATAAGGCACTGGGCTATGAGGGATCTAGGGTATTGCAGAGATTCATTAATCAAATACATCAAAGACAATATTGTCCCTTCATATTTATAGGAGGAAGTTTGAGTAGTTCTAGTTTTCAGACATACTTTATGCAAGTGGGATACTCAATAAGATTTGGTAAAAACATTGAGGTACATGTTACCTATAGGTTTGAAAGATATTCCATAGTTATATATCTGCAAGCTATTGTTTTTCACAAAGGATTATGTGTATATAGATATGGTATACCCTCCCGAGTGATGTGGAGCTCAAAGTGTAGAAGGTCTTTAAACCTTGTCAATTGGACTTATCTCTTGTATCCTTTCTACTGAGGGTGTTTAGTTTGTGTCCTAGGTTTTTAATCCCACAACCTGGCCTTATAATGTCATCTAGGAAACAATATTGCAAGAAAAAATTCCAACATGACGCTTGTCAACACAAGTCATCATCATTTAGTAGCTTTATAGAGATGTGTCAATTTTATTTCAGCACATCAGCCTAGTTTAGTGGGTTGTTTTTCACCACCACTCTTGGTTGAGGAACCCATCCCTACTTTTGTGGTTTCACTTTCACCTATATGCACTCACCTTTTTCATTATTAAAATGTCAACTTTGGGATCTTATCAATTTATTATTATGCTTTTTTTTTTTTTTATCTCTAATTGATTTTGATTTCTACATGGTATCAAAGCCGAATAGAGATTTTTTGAAGCCTATATTCATCAAAGTATTTTTAACCTATCTGTGTTTTGGTACTAAAGCACTAGCGGCTATATGTGGTGAATGTGAGGCTTGACTGTCGAAAACACACTACCTTATGGTGAACCCATCGTACATTGGTGGCTCATCTTGGTCGGTGGCATGTATACAACCCAATTTGGCCCTTTTCTCCTACCTTTGTGCACATGGTCTAACCTTTGTGCATGTGTCCTCATCTAGTCATTCTCCCCATCTCTTTGTTGGTGTGATAGTTTTTTGTTTATGTGATAGTTTTTTCAAATGGCCTTCTATAGTTTCGCGTGGTTAGAGGGGGTTTAAAGGGGGCCATTTTTTGGACTTTATCCCTTGGTCGCATGGATTTTTAGCTCCTGGTTCTTTCCAACCCCATGGGGCTTAACTATGTCCCATCCTTATTTGAATTCAAAAAATTTTTGGAGGAGGTATAATTTTGTAAATAGACAAAACATCATTTTCTTATAACTTTTTCTCAGCAACTCAAAATTGAGAGTTCTATTATTTTCTAAAAGTGCATGTTTTTTCATCATGAATCCAATAGACACACTCACAAACTCTCATTATAAAGTGTAATTTTTAGTTTTTTGGGGGGTTTTGGTTACAAAGAAATCCTATAAAGTGCCAAAAATAAGGGGAGAATAAGATAATCAAGGGGGTTTTGTGTGTTTTCTATTTTTCACACTTCCTCAAGAAGTACTCTATTTTTGCATTCTACAAGAAACAATCTAAATCTAGCAGTATGGATCCTAATGTGATTATTAAATATTTTAAGTTCTAATTAAAATATTCTAGAATTCACAAGAAAGAGGATAAATTAATCATTTCTATACTTTTTAAACTAGGTTTTGAATTTTCTGTGTTTGTCTCTACTTTTTATTATACTAAAAGAGTCCTTAGATGCTCATAGAAAATTCTCAAAATAGATGAATTCATTTATAATCTTACAAGGGAGAAATAAAAGTTAACTCAAATGAGTACTTTGAAATCTACTAAGGCACAAGCTCTATTTGCAGGAAATAAAAATAAACAACATGCTAAAGGAGAGAAAAAGAACACTAAAAAGGATAAGAAAGGTAAGAAATAAGATAAAATTGACAACTTCAAAAAGAATAACTTTCTCAAAGTAAATCAACTACTGAGAGAGTTAAATATTACTTTTGTAATAAAACTAGTCACGAAGAACATCAATGCATGAGAAAAACATTGAGCACCTCACTTTTCTACTCAAAAAGAATAATATTGAGGTAACTAATTTTGTCAAAGCATCTCCTTCAAATTGGGAAATTACTAAGGACAAAGAGAAATTAAAAGGAAATGTTTTATTTGCTAAAGAAATTAAAGATTCTAGTGATACACACCATATGGGTTCTCAACTTGATGTGGACTCTTTAGATCATCATTCTAGTCCTCATAATTTAGATGATTTAGCATATGATAGTCATATTCAGCCACATTTTCAGGGAGGGCCTCAAGATCTTGTTGGTGTGTGGTATACATCAACATCATCATTATCCTTTGGGGGGGTCTTATAGGCTTCTTCACTTCTTATCTCTTTTCAGTGTTCTTTTTATCTCCTTTATCATATTGTTTCTTTTCCTTTCCTAAAATTAGAGCTTGTGCCTTAGTAGATTTCAAAGTATCCATTTGAATTAACTTTTCTTTAGATCCCTTGTAAAGTATCATAAATGAATTAAACTAGTGTCAGCATTTTTGATGAGCTTCCACGGGCTCTTTTAGTAGAATTGAAAGTAGAGACAAATGTAGAAAATTTAGAACCTAATTTAGAAAGTACAGAAAGAATTAAATGATCATCTTTCTTGTCAATTCTAGAATCTTTTAATTGTAACTTAAAAGATTTAAATTTAGTGAAGAATTCCTCTAAAGTTGAAAAACTAGAAGGACTAAGACCTAAGAATTGATTTTCCAACTCATAACTTCTAAGTTCATCAATTATCCCAAATAGTGTTTTGAGAGCTTCCCAAACTTCGTTGGGTATTTTCAAGTTCTCCACATGAAATAATAATTTAGGAGATAAATTTAAACAATCCAAATGCTTGGTCATACTTATTGAAAACCTTTTCTTTGTCTTTAGCTGTATTAGGCTATTTTTCTATTCCCATTTTTATCATAAATAAGACTTTATTCTTTAGTACACAAATTAATTTCAACTACTAATCATAATAATGGAAAGGAGTTAGGGGATGTATAATCACATTAAGATGCATGTTTCTATACTTATATTGTTTCTTTTAGAATGCAAAAATAAAGAGCACTTCTTGAGGAAGTGTGAAAATAGAAAACGCACAACACCCGCTTGATTATCTGTTTATTTGGTGTTGTTGTATGCTTTTTTGGTGGATAGTTTTTTCCCACTGGGTTTTTTCATCTTTCTTCTTTTACGAGAGATTTCATTGTACATGGGTACCTCATCGAGCTAGTAGTTGGGACTCATTTTTATATTTTCCTCCTAAGTTACTCTTAAGGGGGGGGGGGGGGNGTAGTTGGGACTCATTTTTATATTTTCCTCCTAAGTTACTCTTAAGGGGGGGGGGGGTGTTAGTATATATATTTATTTTGTTTAAACTTAGTCTTATTAAGCCTAATTAGTTGTTTATGATCATTTTACACTTGTTTTAATACCTCTCCAATCCAAATATGATTTTTTCACTTTTGGTTAGAGTCTTCTAGATGATGTAAGAAATTTTTATGTTTCTCTTTTTTCTTAGATGTTTGCAATGCAGTACATGTCTAATATTTTCCAATAGTTTTTTTTATAATGATTTCATAATCTAGTACTTGACGATGATCCTAATGTCAAACATATTGTCTAGTGGTACCCTTCTATGTGTATTTATCTCCACTTGTGTGTTGAGGACCTTTCAGGACCTTCTTGTATATAGTTAGGAAGTTATATGGTATCTTCTTTATGGATGTGTGTGTGTGTGTGTGTCTACACATGTGTGTGGATGTGCTTGTGCACATGTGTGTGTGTGTGTGTGTGTGTGTGTGTGTGTGTGTGTGTGCATGTGCGTGTATGTGTGCTTGTGCATATGCATGTGTGTGTGTGTGTGTGTATGTGCGTGCACGCGTGTGTGTGTACGTGTGCATGTACATGTTTATGTGCATGTGTGTGTGTGTGCGTGTGCATGTGCATGTGCGTGTGTGCGTGCGTGTGTGTGCATGTGCGTGTGCGTGTGCATGTGCATGTGCGTGTGTGTGTGCATGTGTGTGTGTGTACTTGCATGCATGTGTGCATGTGTACATGCGTAAGTAAGTGTGTGTGTGTGTGTGTGTGTGTGTTTGTGTGTGATTATTATTCATGTTTTCTTCTATTATGATTATTTTTCATGAATCATGTATCTCACTTGGTGAATTTAGATATTGATTATGATGTTTGATAACTAGGCCCTTTAATGATATTTGAATAGGGTTATTGTCACTATTGGTGTTCTCTTCATATGATAATCTCTTTTATGGTTTATGTTTTGTAATAATTAATCTAACCTTGATTTTTGATGAGTTATGATGGATATACTGACAGTTATAGATCATTACTTAGGTTTCATGATTATGTTTACATGGTTATCTCATATTGGTTTTTATTCTACAGTGTTGATTATGGACTAACCCAAGACATGTGATGTGATATTGTCTTGTGTATCTTTGATATTGATTTTTGTGTTTGCATGATGTGGGATGGAGCCATA
>MU224010.1:989835-1002337 GCA_018584345.1 Thuja plicata
GAAGCTCAATACAAGAACACATAACACATGATATGATTACAGGGAAACCTTGATCAGAGGAAAACCCCGGTGGGAATTAGTACCCACAAATATTGTACTAGTATAATGAACCTGTTAAAGTTCCTTTTCCGTGTTAGGAGCAGTCTTTACAATCTAGGTACAATGACCCTATTAGGAGTCTAGACCCTATTAGGAGTCTATTACAAAACCCTGTTAAAGGTGTTTGGCTCACTGCCCAATAAGGTGAAGGCTACAACCTTCTAATAGTTGATATACACTATATCAAAAAATGAACTGCTGTGATGACATTGTTGTCTGATCAGTTCCATTTATGTTCGGATTCTCTTACTCTCTTAAAGAGCTTTATCTCATACTAACTTCATTATTCTTCTCTTCTATGTCTTTCTCATGCATATTATTTGACACTTGTAACATAACTTTACATTACATACTTATATGTTTATGCCCGAGTACACGCGACCCAAAACAAGACTTATGGTTGGCCCTAAAACATAATACACAATGCTTCCAAACTAATTGGATTTAGCATGTTTACAACATTACTAATTACATCATTAAAAACATAATATCATATGCCCTTGGCCTTTACATAACAAAATAATATACGCTGATCAAAACACTAGTCGGCTTTCATGCTCTGTCCTCTGGACTGCTGGTGCACTAATCTGTCTGTAACTTCTCCGTACTATTATTCCATACTATGCATGTCTAGACTTAGTATGTACATGAAACATAGAACATATATCTGAACGTGCATACTCTGATTTAGTCGCTCGCATGTGCCCTGATGTGTTGATCACTGCATAACTCTGTCTGTCCTATTTTCCATACTTAGTCATTTTATCTTCTAAGTTTACTTAGACAAAAACTTAGTATGACTTTTTTGCCATGATGACAACACAAAATAAGTCATTCATCCTCAGGAAGTCAACTTTCCAACAGAACTTGTTATGTTGGTTTTTCAGGAGATTATTGATACGATTTTGTAAGTGATTTTCCTAGTTTTCAGGATGTTGGTATTTTGGTCTGGTTAATTATTTGGATTTTGGTATTATGGTGATGCATTTTGACTTATCAATGTTTTTAATTATCTTCTTGAGGTTTTTATGTTTGTTTGCAAGATATCCTTAGATTAATAATATGCTTGAATACATATATAGGTATATATATGGGTGTACACACACACACACAGATATATATATATATATATATATATATATATATATATATATTTGAGGTTGATATTTATTAAATAAAATATGTTTGTAAGTATAAATATTAATTAATTATTAATTAAACCGCTCTATGATATTTTATTAATAGCTATGTGAATATGGGTTAATAATAAATATTATGAGAAACTGTATTGGTCTAAAAAGTTAGCATACATTTATTTGGAAGCTCTAGAACCTATTTGGGCCCCATTTTGGTGACCTCTTCAATTTTGGGTAGATTTATGCTTGATTTTCCCACTTTTCTCTCTGTTTTACCCCAAGCCCCGCAATGCTTTTTGGGCCCCGTAAATTTTGCCTTAAAATTTACCCTTTTGGGTATAGGTCAAACCTAGTTCAACCTATACCAACTATAGATTGAACCAATTTAAACTGATACCTTTCAGGTTTTAAATTAGAGGCTTTCAGGCCTGATGCACAGTATTTTCATTTGCCCACCTAGTGAGGTCAAGCTCAA
Organism: Thuja plicata; assembly: GCA_018584345.1. Classification (NCBI taxonomy): domain Eukaryota; kingdom Viridiplantae; phylum Streptophyta; class Pinopsida; order Cupressales; family Cupressaceae; genus Thuja; species Thuja plicata. Next base: position 991,546 of record MU224010.1, read on the forward strand.
CAAAATTAAACTCCAAAATATCTACAAAAGGAGGCCTCTTCCCTCCATTTTTCCATCTATTATCTATTGCAACCTATGATCTATTATCTCTTACAAGCCTATTATCTAAGATATATATTGCATCTATTTCACGCCCATGATTGCAAGCATTCAAGCTCAAGGTGATTTCAAGAAATTAAGGATTTGGCTCCAAGATTTGACAACTATTGTGTGAATCTCTCTCTCATGATGGATTAGTGGAGGAATTCCTAATTGAGAAAGAGGATACATATCAATTCTTCATTCCCTTTCTTCACCATTTAGTCATATCAAGAATACATACATCGTGTTAGGGATTTTTCTTGCATCAACCACAATGCTTGAATGATTATTTGAACACTATGACTCCTAATACTGATTCAGGCAAGAGAAATGCCTAGTTGACCAGGATTGGATAAGATCCTCCTTTTTTGAGCTCCACATGCTGAGGAAGGTATTACCTCTGAATGATTACTGATTATTCAGTATATGTTATAGTGGACACTGATTTTCTATTTACCCTTTATTGAATCAACTTATAAAATACACTGCAGATAACCAAAATCAACTGGATACAGAGCTTAACCAGATAAACTATGATTGTAGGAATAGAAAAAATCAATGAGACAAGGATTCTCATCCTTCTTCCTTTTAAGGAGGATTAACCTAGTGATTCACTCTTCAAGGAATCAACAAACTGAATTGTATCTGACTGATACAAATCCACTTAAGTTTAATTCATGTGTTCTTAGTAAATGAATTTAATTGGTTGATTGGTTTATTTGGATGAAGAAGTAACATCTTATCAAACTCTAACCAGTGCCTATTTCTTGGGCAAAGAGTCAATGAAAATATAAATCCATAGGAACAAATTAGGGAAATACCATAGAATGCCTTACAAACTATATGGAGTTCAGATAAAATGCCTTACAATCTATCCTCTGGTTTCCATATTACTGTATCAAATCCCCACATTAAAGCTTAACTCTCTGAAATTACTCATGAAACTTAGTTCTCTCCTTGAAAGAAACTCACAAGTAATTAGATAGGTTACCTTGTAACCGGTATGTTCAGAATGCCTTACAAACCAAACATACAAGAATTATACACATAAATATAAAGAGACAACAATAACATAGGACAGGAAAACTACACTGTATTTAAATAATATGTCCTATTTAAATACATCCAGACAAGAAGATAAGAGAGTATGCAAAATTAGAAGCCTGCCTTGCAGTAGAAATTCAACAAGATTTTAAAAAATGCCACAACAGACCTATATATAGCCCAAAATCATCTTGGAATCCTTAAGAGATAAGGATTCAACAAGCTTTGGATGATTTTGGCCTAACCCTGAAACTCTAGAAGACAAAATGTAATTTGCTTCTAAAATAGAAAGATAGATAAAATATCTAAGCTTATAACTGTTGTCTTCAATTCCTTTGGCCTTTTATCAGAAAAAACCATGATATAATCATGCAAAATTAAATGCCCCATACTTCTAAAACTGTCTCATCACTAGTGACTGAAACTCAGCTGAGTGCCTGTGGACCATTTCCTTTATCGATATTGAAACAAATCTATCACTAACCCTCACCACTAGCTATTAGGTTTTCTGCATTTTGACAACTTATCACTAGAAAAAATACTTTGGTACGCATCAATCATATATGAAATCAATTTTGCAATCCATGGATATGAGTGTAGCACCTTGATAGGCAAGAAACTCCATGGCATGACTGTGAAAACAACCCTCATTAACTTAGAAAATGACTAGGCAGTTGTGTATGCATTGACCCTGTGATTATAAAACTATTCATGTTTATTCTGGACATAAATGCATCCCCATATATAAGATTTCCATTTGTTTAGTCTTCAATAGGTGTATAGAGCCATCCAAAGCATCAAATCGGGTCATTAATGTCTCTAAGAACAAATATCAGTCCATCGCTATGAAATCTGATTTGAAACCCTTTGAATATTTGAATTTAAACCTTAATGGTCATAGTTGGCACAGGTTTTTGCATCAACGACCGAGATTTGAATTTGATCTCATCTCTAAAATGTTGCCACCGATCAAACCTAACATTTACCTAGGAACTATACCTTAACATTAACTTGCCTTTGAACTCAGATTATCTTCTTTCTTGATGTCTCTGAGTCACTAAACCTTTTCCTTAACTCTGGTCTCATCACGAGACTCTGCGACTACCATCAGATCAAAACAAAATTGGATGGCCAGCGGGAAGTCTCTTTACCATGAGAGAATATTTGATATCAACTGGAGATCAGGTGACAAAGAAAAACTCATAATCACTGAATAATTTGGAATATTCTTTTGGTGATCACAAGACCTAGATACTAACCACATGAAGCAAAAGCCCACCAAAAAATGTGGCGCACTATTGTAATGCCTTAAACATAACTTGACTACAAATTTCTCATAAAGGCATAACAACATCCATTGGATCGGAACAACCTACCCGGTCTTTAAATCTTCTTTCTAACCACTGACTTGACCATGAGCTAACCCTCCTTCTGAGCATGGTCCAGATCTGGCCATCAAGTGATAGAGTAATCTTGAAGTTGGGAGATAATTTGGTAACCTCATGTTACATCATGAGGCTTCCTGACTACCTTGAACATTTAAACTCAAGTTTAAGTTTGCGCTTAACCCTGATCACTTCTGGAGATTACGCGACTATGGGAACTCAGAGTCACCAAAAAAATTCATTAACTTGGGTTATATTAGGAGATCACCTGACCACCACAAGATGATCTCCTCATCAGATAGTAGCTGCTAGATCTCTAGATCACATTTGGAATATTCTTTTCTTATGGAGATAACGCGATTGAAGGGAAACACTAAATCACGAGAGATAAAGGAATATTCTGAAAACATTAGGAGATCTCACGACTACATTAGGATAGGAAATGCATACATGCCAAAAAGGATTTTAAGTTACTTGCTAAAGTAACTTCAAAACATAACATATTTTAGACAACTAGGGTTTTTGACATCTCTCTTTGATTTTGACCTAGAAACCACAATTTTCAGAGGGATCTTTTGCAATTTTAGATAGGATTTTGATCTCTGAGGAAAGATAGGCATGAGAACAACAAAATTTAATGGGTAGACATCAAAAATGGAAATACAACCAACAGTGGCTCTATCTGAGGATGGCTAAATGCAAATTTATCACAAGAACCACAGAATCTCTGGTTGTATATCACTTCCAAAAAAAATGAGAGAAATCAACTGCAAAAAGGAAACACACTATATACATATGATACATACTTACTTGTGCATAGAAAATTTGATTTCTAATTGAAGAAAGGCTTTAAAAATTTCCCATGCACTGGCAATTTAAAATCTTATCCATCCATATTCTTCAGCAGATATGAATCTTTTCCAAAACTATGATAAATAACAAATGGTCCAAGCCATAAAGACTCAAACTTCTTATGTTTCCCTTTATCCTTTGATTGCACATTCCACTGAAGTACCAGATTATCTAGTTGGAAATTTCTATCACTAGCCTTTTTATCAAATAGAAACTTCATTTTCTGTTGTAACTTAATATTTTCTTTCTAGCTATCTTTTCTAATTTCATCCAACTCTGCCAACTGCATCATTCTATCCTACATACTGTTAGGAACTTGTAAATAATCCTCTTGTATAAACTAGTATACAAGTAATAAATTGTTCATATGCATCCTAGACTGTAAATCATATACAAGCTCAAATGGTGAATTGCCTATTGCTTTCTTAACTATAACCTTGTCAACCCACAAGGCTAGTTTCAGTTTTGTATGCCATGCTCTTTTATTCTTTTCAAGAGTCTTCTTTAAGATCTTCAAAATTCTTTTGTTGGTAGACTCAACCTATCCATTTTCCTATGGGTGGTATGGGGATTAATATTACATTATGGTCCCATACTTTTCACTAAAATTTTTGATCTCATCAGATCTAAAACACATAGCATTATCCATCACTAACTTTGAAGGAACACCAAATCTGATTAGAATATTCTCCATTAAAAATTTAGTAAAATCCTTACTTGTAACCCCTTTTGTAGGCACAGCTTCAATCCATTTTGTAAAAAAACCCATGGCTACAAGTATCCAACTATGTCCTCCACTGGATTTTTTTGCAAACTCACCAATAAAATCAATTCCCCACATAGAAAAAGGGCCTCAACATTCACTAGATTTAATAACGTTTCTCTTGAAAATTTCAATTTATTTGAGAACCTCTAGCAAGGCTCACATTTTTTGACATATGCATGTGTATCTTTGAATAAACTGGGCCAAAAATATCCAGCCCTTAGAATCTTATGGGCAATGGTCTTGGAAGAAAAATGACCTCCACATACCCCTACATGCATTTCACTTAAAACCTTTTCAGATTGGCTTTGATCTAGACATAGTAATAACACACCATTTCTGTCTTTCCAATACATATGTCCCTTAATTAAGTTGTATTTCTGGGCCTGCAATCTGAGACTTCTCTTTTGATTGTCAGTCATAACATCAGGACACTTGGCATTCTTTAAAAAGTACACAATATTAGCATAAAATGGTTGTCTTTCTATACTTGTAACTATCTGATTATGTATCTCTACATTTTTCACTTGTACTAAATCCAAATTCTCCTTTGTCATTAGTTTTTCAAAACCCTGACCTCTCACCAATTTTGTAATGTGGATTTCTAAATTAAATTCTTGAATTTTTTTTATCCACTTACATCTCTCACCTGTCACTTTTGACTGAGTAAGAATATCATTTCCCAGCTAAATGAGGAACATATGCTTGCACCTCAGCACAAACCAAGTATGGTCTAAAATATTTTATAGCTTTTACTAGGGCATATGCCTGCTTCTCCATCATCTTATAATTTAGCTCTGCATCCTCGAGAGATTTACTATAAAAGGCTATTGGATGTTCAAAACCTTCTTCATCCTTTTGTAGTAAAACAAAAACAATTGTATGAAATGATGCAAATGAAAATAAAGAAAAACGCTTGCTATAATCTGGTGATTTCAAAATAGGAGTCTCCTGTACTGCTTTCTTTATTCCCTAAAATTCTACCCAAGCTTCCTCATTCCACTAAAATTTTGAATCTTTCTTTAAAAGCTTGATGATTGGCTTGACAATTTCTACAAAATTTTCTATGAATCTTCTTACAAAAGTTATCTTTCCTAAGAAAGACTGAACACCTTTTAAAACTTTTGGAGTAGTGACCCTTTGGATAGCTTCAATTCTTTTAGGATCAATTCTTACTCCATCCTTGGACACAATATGTCCTAGCAAATTTCCTTCTTGTACTGAAAAATGGTATTTTCTAGGATTCAATGAAACACCATATTCCAAAGTTTTATTAAAAATTTTCCCTAAGTGTTCACAATGATCCTCATCCTTTTTAGAATATGCAGTTAAGTCATCTTGGTAAATAACCATAAATAAATCAATAAATTCCTTAAAGGAAACATCCATGGATCTTTGAAAAGTTTCTCCTGCATTTATCAGTCCAAATGGAATTCTAATATAGACATAATTCCCCTATGGAGTAGTAAATGTTGTTTTGAATTTCTTTGATTCCTTCACTAAAAATTGATTGTAGCCTGAAAAACTATCCATCATTGAAATCATCTTAGAACCAATTACCTTATGCAACATTGCCTCCATGTTAGGTAGAGAATAATTTTCTTTGAGAGATGCAATGTTCAAGTTCCTGAAATCAACACACAATCTAATGTCACCATTCTTTTTCCTTACTGGCACTAAATTTGAGACCCATGTTGAATGTCTAATGGGAAAAATAATCCCAGCATCCTTTAACTTCATCAACTCTTGCTGCATCTTTGGCACCAATAAAGGATTAATAGGTCTCTATTTTTGTCATAATGGTTTCACCTCTGATCTTAGTGGTATTTCATGCTGGAAAAGGTCTTCCCTATAAGATTTTAGATCTTGATATGACCATGCAAACACATGCTTATATTTTCTCAATAGTTAAATCAGATTTGTTCTAACATGGGAATCTAATCCTTTTGCAATATAAACTATGTGAGGAGTAGTTTCTGATCCCAAATTTATCTCCTCCAACTCCTCAATATTAGAATTGCTTATCTTTGTGGAGTGATCATTTTGAATACTAAACAATGCCTCAAGTTCAACCAAATCCTTGGGAATTTGATTGGAACTCAATTGGACAACCTCACTTCCCAGAACCATATTCTTGCCATCAACTGTCTCAACTAAAGAACTACAATCTATAAGCTGATTTTCATAATGATCTAAGCCTTGAATAAATCTAAGAATATCTTGGTCATCCTCAAATACTTTCCAGTTGTAAATATTATCAGGGAAAAATGGTCTTGTCTTGACTTCAACTATTGATACCCTGCATAAGGTCAAGTCATCAATTTTCAAAGAAATATTACCTAAGAAATCTGCCATAATATTTTTGGACCTTTCTATCTAATTAATATTGAAGGCATCAAAAAGTTCAATTTGGTCCCAAATTGCATGCTTATACATTTTTAATCTATCATTCTTTACTGCATATTTGGACCTAACTTGGGCTACTACTAATTCAGAGTCACCATAAAATTTTAGACATTTTATTCCATGTTTAGCAACAATGTCTAGCCCTAAAAACAAAGCTTCATATTCGCTAGCAAGAAGGAATATTTGAAAATAGTACCTGATGGAGATATGTGTTGGCAATTTGACTTCCTGAGGAAGCATGACTTATTTTGTGTTGTCAATCATGGAAACAAAGTCATACTTAAGTTCTGTCATGAAAGACAAAATGACTAAGTGTGAAAATAGGGCAGACAGACACATACAAACATTAGTACATCAGCGCACATGTTAGAGATCACACCAGAGCATGTGTTCTTAGGTATATACTCTATGGTGTATATACATGCTAGATCCAGATGTGCAGAGTATGAAACAATAGTACAGAAAAGTTACAGGCAGATTCGTAGACCTGCAGTCCAGGAAATAGAGCATGGAAGCCGACTACAGTTTTGATCAGCGTGAATGATTTTGTAATGTAATGGCTAAGAGACTTTATTTATAATTTTGTATTCATGTAATTAATGTTGTATTAAACATGCTTAGGCCAACTTGTTTGGAAGCATTGTATATTTTGGTTTAAAGGTCGACTAGTGTTATGTTTTGGGTCGCGCCTATTCAATTGTAAACATATATGTATGTAATGTAATGTTATGTTACAATTGTCAATTATTATGTAAGAGGAAGTTACAGGGGGATAGTATAATGAAGTCAGTAGATGATATAGCTCTTTAAAGGAGTAAGATCATTCATGCATACATAGACTTGATCAGACAATAGTGTCATTACAGTAGTTCATTTTGATATAGTGCATATCAACATTCAGAGGGTTGTAGCCTTCATCTTATTGGGCAGTGAGCCTAGGCAGTGAGCCATATACCTTTAACAAGGTTTTGTAAAAGACTCCTAACAGGGTCAGACCTTTAACCAGGTCATTGTACTCAATTTGTAAAGACTACCTCTAACAGGGAAAAGGAACTTTAACAGGTTCATTATACCTAGTACAATATTTGTGGGTACTAATCCCCGCTGGAGTTTTCCTCTGATCAAGGTTCTCCATAATCATATCATGTGTTATGTGTTCTTTTGTTAAGATTCTTTGGATGCATATTTGTTTTATGTTTAATTGGCTGAAATATAATTGAATAGATAAACACTGATTCACCCCCCCTCTCTCAGTGTTTCTAACAATTGGTATCAGAGCTATTGTCCTCTGAAAGAAATTTTAACCACTTGAGGAGATCATGGAATCAGCTGAAGCAAAACATTTGAAAAAGAATCTTGAAGCAGCTCTTGAAGATCTTGACAGATCTAAGAAGGAAAATGAAGAAATAAGATTGAGAAATGATGGCTCTCAAATACTTATTAAAAGGCTAAGAAAAGATCTTAAAGATTGTTCTACAAGTGATCTAGGACAAATGGTCAAAAATCTTAATGAAGAGAATAAAATTGAAGATCTGGAGGAACATCTTACAGATAGCCAGAACACCATTGAAGACAAGATCAAAGAAAGCAAACAATTGTAAGGTGAACTTCTATAGGAAAACATGAAAGTTTTGGAATTGGAAAACATAAAGAAGAAGTTGGAATCTGAATTAATAGAAGCAAAAGATAAGATTGATAAACTTCACACAAGTTCTGATTTGATTCAATCCCAGCTCAATGCGCAAAGGCAAAAAGGGAACACTACTGGTCTTAGATTCAGTATAGCACACGATGAAATCAAATCATCACAAGAGAGAGAAAAAATGTTTGAAGCATCTTCAGAAGCTAAGAAATTTGAAGATACTATAGAGGTTATATCTGAACCACCTAAAAGAGAAATCAAGCAAGTTAACAGAACTTGTTATGCATGCAATAAACATGGGCATTTGTCAAGACATTGCAAAGAGGTAAGACCTTTTAAAGGTTATTGTTACTCCTATAATAAGTTTGGTCACAGGGCTATACATTGCAGAACAAGTCATAATAATCAACATCAGTAGAATCACAGAAGTATGAATCAAAACAATCAAAGAAATCAACTCTCAAGAAATTTGTAGAACATTACATGTCAGATATGAAACTACAATGGACACATAGAAAAGCAATGCAGCATGATGAGAAAGAACATCAAACCTCCTATCATTTGTCACACATGTGGAAAGGCTAGACATATCACAAGGTTTTGCAGATCCAAAACTCAGAAATAAGAGGATCCTAAAAAGTCACTATTTGAAGAGAAAGGAGAAGTCAATTTTGTCAAAGAAAATGAAGATTCAAGCAAAATATGGGTTGAAGTTAAGAAGGAAAATAATGTTCACAAAGTATTTGATGCATCCATAGTGGACGCACCCTCTACTTCTACTTGAATAGACCTTCTTGGTCTAAGGGGGAGCTATTCTATCTCAGGACCCCTACACGGTTGGTGTACTCACTTCAAAATTATGCGCCTTTGGATTCATGGTTAAAATAACATGTTATAGTGATATGCATTCATGCATTGACTGAATTGCATCAGGATCAAAGTTTCAAAATCTCTATGTATGGTTGCAAGCATTAAATGCGACAGATTGTATAAAAAGAAATTTGTGGTCAATAATTTTCACATTTACATTCGAGAGCATAGAAATTGAAGACCATTGGAGCACTAAGACATCAAATCATGAAGGCATAATAGTTTGGTAGTTGGAGATAATGGATAATCAGTTTGAAACAGAGCCCTAGTCATCATGCCGTTTCAGAATTTTGTGGAAACCCTACATAAGTAAACACCAAGTAAGTATGGTGACCCCAGTTGTGTTTGATGTAGCAAAGAGGAAGAGGTTTATATTTAAGAAGCATCCATTCAAATCCATACTGGATGATGTGGAAGGGGCTTTCTCCAAAATCCCGCTTGGCGTTGTTCACATGGAAGATATCCGTGCATACATTTACTATAAGAAGGAATAATAAGGAGATGATAATATAGCCTCTCATATGGCATCAATTCTAAATCTAGACTTCACATTCAAGGATGTGTTTGCGCACTTACAAGATAACCCTATTCTTGAGTATTTGAATGCACATGAGTTTGAAGAACCAGAATGGGTAAACATTATGTTAAGTAGAATTCATGATGATCTTTTTTGGATTGGAGATGTCCTGGTTCACATCACTACAAAACTAATCCATCAATTAACTAGACTTCCAATGACTAGACCAGTGTTTCCCACTGGTAAGGATGTCAAGAAACAAGTTGAGCAAGTTTGTTTGTCTAGGAGTGATAGGCGCAGAATGACAGCTGACCCTATCAAGGAAGATGACATTAAACTCATGACAATGATACTTGGATATAAGTTTCAGTAAGCAAGCAAGTTGAATAGTGTCTCTATAGAAACAATCCTTGCAGCTATCAGAATAGTGAAGGATAACACCCAGTACAACCTATGTGAGATCTTGCGTGGTCAATTGATTGATAATATCATAATCATCAAGCATGACAAGAGAAAAACATTTAGGTTTGGATCTCTGATCATCTATTTGTATTACCATATAGTTGGAAAGGTTGCAGACCTTTATCTAGACAAAGGCAAACCTACAATGACTCAGATATCTCTTAAAGCCATAGTAGACAATAGTGCAAGAGATGCAATGAATATGGATATAAAAATATTCAGGGTCAAAATGCAGAACAGGTTTAGACTATCTGAGAAGATAGTTGACAAATACAAGGATACAATATGCTTTATGGTAGAGACAGATTGCACATGCATGGAGGCTGTTGAGCTGAGAACTAAGTGGATTCATCCACTAGGGTATGAATTAGAAGACCATATGTTAGAAGGATATGTGCAAGTCTTATTGTCAGCACCCAAAGACCCTAATGAACCTAGATGGGGCACTTATAGAGAAAAGACCGATGAAGTAGATATTGAACTACAACTTGTTGTTAACAAAAGGAAAGCATCCAAAATGACATCCAACATTCTAAAAAAGCATGGAATCACACAAGAGGATTTGAATAAGGAAAAATAAGTCAAAATTTCTAAATAACTTGAGTAGATTCATGCACAAGTTAAACTTGAGAAGACTGATAACACTCAGAAGAAGAAGCAGAAGAAAAATGAGGAGAGTACCTCTGCGCCTACTACAACCATTGATCTAGATACATCTCCACCTTCTGTACCTAGCAAGAAACCTAGAGGAAGGAAGCAAGCAGCTACAA
>MU224010.1:1003357-1013662 GCA_018584345.1 Thuja plicata
TGTGGAATCAATAAACATTCTGAATGAATTAGTTCCTGCTAATAAGAAAGTTGCTAAAGTTCAAACAGTTGAACATGTGGATAGCATACTGACAAACTTCAAAACACATTTCACTAGCTTAGTAGAAATAGCTACTAAGATTGTAGAAGATGAATACAAGAAGGAGAGACTAAATTAATTGGTAAAGAAATTTACCTTAGATCTAAACTCCTTAAAGATTGGGCAATCTATACTTACAGAATTGGCAGCAAAAGGCAAGAAGGTTATTGCAAATTGCATGGATAGAGTGAAGCTCACCTCTGAGCACACCAAAAAGATAGTAGAAGCAGAGGAAATGGTGGATAACATAAGGAAATTAGTTGAAAACTCCACACAAGATATGAACATATGCAATAATGTCTATCAAGGTCAGCTGGACAAAATTGAGAAGGCAAAACTGGAAATTAGCAAGATCAGAATAAGACAAACTTAGTTGAGGAATGCACTTGCGCCATCTCTAGAAGTTCTTAATGAGAACATAAAATGGATTGATAACACCATACAGACATATGATCAAGGTCCTTGCATGGATATGATAAAAATGGAGAAATTGACATATGATTTATGTGTGCATCTTCAGACAGTTGATGCAATGAAAGTATTTTGGCAGAAAGAGATTCAATCTCTTCAAGTTGTGTACCCAGAAGTCTACATGGAGTAAGTATGTTGAAGAAGTCTATAGTTTTTGCACACCTTTGTCATTAATGTCAAAGGGGGAGTAGTATAGAATGTGTATATGTGGAGAAGTATATATGTATATATCATTAAGTATTATGATATACAGTCATTTTTGTATGAAGTCATTTTGAGTAACTTAGCCATAGTTGCCATAAATGAAAAAGGGGGAGGTTGTTGGAAAGTTGACTTCCTAAGGAAGCATGACTTATTTTGTGTTTTCAATCATGGCAACAAAGTCATACTTAAGTTTTGTCATGAAAGACAAAATGACTAAGTGTGAAAATAGGGCAGACAGACACATACAAAGATCAGTACATCAGTGCATGTGTTAGAGATCACACCAGAGCATGCATGCTTAGGTATATACTCCATGGTGTATATACATGCTAGATCCAGACACGCAGAGTATGGAACATCATTATGGAAAAGTTACAGGCAGATTAGTAGACCTGCAGTCTAGGAAACAGAGCATGGAAGCCGACTACAATTTTGATCAGCGTGAATGATTTTGTAATGTAGTGGCTAAGCACCTTTAGTTATAAGTTTTTATTAATGTAATTAATGTTGTATTAAACATGCTTAGGTTGAATTTTTTGGAATCGTTTTATATTTTGGTTTAAAGGCTGACTAGTGTTATGTTTTGGGTCGCGCCTATTCAATTGTAAACATATAAGTATGTAATGTAATGTTATGTTACAAGCGTCGATTATTATGTAAGAGTAAGTTACAGAGGGATAGTATAATGAATTCAGTAGATGATATAGCTCTTTAAAGGAGTAAGAGCATTCACGCATACACGGAACTGATCAGACAATAGTGTTATTACAGTAGTTCATTTTGATATAGTGCATATCAACATTCATAGGGTTGTAGCCTTCATCTTATTGGGCAGTGAGCCTAGGTAGTGAGCCATATACCTTTAACAGGGTTTTGTAAAAGAATCCTAACAGGGTCAGACCTTTAACCAGGTCATTGTACTCAATTTGTAAAGACTGCCTCTAATAGGGCAAAGGAACTTTAACAGGTTCATTATACCTAGTACAATATTTGTGGGTACTAATCCCCACCAAATTTTTCCTCTGATCAAGGTTCTTCATAATCATATCATGTGTTAAGATTCTTTGGATGTATATTGGTTTTATGTTTAATTGGCTAAAATATAATTGAACAGATAAACGCTAATTCACCCCCCCCTCTCAGTGTTTCTAACAATATGAGTAACACACCGACTCTTGATCCTTCTTTAGAATAGGCTCCATCAAAATACATTTTCTATAAGCCATTTTCATGTGCAATCAACTCCTTTACCAAAGGATCAATATCTTCACATTTATGGGCATTCCTTTGTACTCTAAAATTCTCCATATCCACATCTATACAAAAATTCATGTTAGTTTCTTCATACCACTCAATCATATGAGGTGCTCTACATTCTCTAGACAGTTTAACATTATTTCCAGCAATGTTGAAAGTAGCATATGATAAATCACATTTTATGTTGCCTCCCATTGAAGCACTCAATTTTTTGGATAATAGCATTCCATAATGTGGTGGAATGTCAACCACTAGAACACTGATTGTCAAAACCACATCAGGACACACTACTAATTTTTAAGGCATGGCTTCAATAGTGCCAATAATGGGGACTTCTCTAGAATCCATTGCTTGACATCTCCCATGAGGAGTATCCACTTGCAATCCCATGGACTTCATAATTTCAGCTGGCATAACAGTGTTTGATGCTCCTGAGTCAATCATACAATTTTTAAGCATCCTTCCATTAATTACCAGTGTTAGAAAGAAAGGATCAACAACCTTAGGAGAAGTAGTTGTGTATAAGAAGATCTAAGGAATTTCAAAAGTCATTACTTCATCTTCCTTCCCTTTGTTATTTGGTCTCTTTTTAACATTTTATGGATTTTGAACTTTCATTGTAGGCACACTGTTCAACAATGATAGAACCTTTTCTTTATGTTCCTTGAATCTCATCATTTCTAAAAATGGAACTTTTATAGTCATTTGAGACAAACATTGGCCCATGTCTACTAGAGTATACTTTAGCTCAGAGGGCTTTAGTTTTTCAACAATAATGTTATTTTCCTCAATTTTTATATTCAGATTTGGTTCTTCTTTCTTGGATGATTTGTTCTCAACTTTAGGAGAAGAAGCACGTGTTTCTTGCACTTTGGATTTCCCCTTGTGTACAACACTAGGCTCAATAGCTTTGCCTACAATTTTGACCTTGTGTTTATCCACATTTTCCTCAGGTCCATCTTTCTTTGAAACGTACTTGGTATCTGCCTTATTTTCTTTTATAAAAATACCATATGGCTGACTGCTAGTACCACCAACCACTTTGTTCCTTAGGTGATAATTACTTCTTTCTTTGCTCAATAAATCAGAAGTAATTATGGCCTTTTCCTCATCAGAAGCCTTCCTTACTACTGGAAAGTCCTGGTCATCTTGGCCATAGACTCTTATATGATCACCCATTTCATCCTCTTCACTATTTGATACAGTTTGTTGTTGATGAACCTCCATTCTAGCCTATGAACCATATGAATCATGATTTTCTATTTCACAATCAGAGTCCACATCATGACATGAGTAATAATTAGTCATATTGTAATCACATTTCTCACCTTCACCCTCTTCTTGTTCCTCATTTTCTTTTAAATCTAAAGCAACAGTGCAAAAATTAGGATTATGTGGAGCTTTACAAGCCTCACACAGAAAGTCATCATTGCACAAATGAAAAATATTCTTATGTAAGGGATCAGGAGTCCTATTTTCAGGTTTATCATTTCTTGGTGGGGCAATAGGTTTTACATCCTTAAATTGAGTACCATAGGGATGATTCTACATCCCATTCTGTGGATTGTAAGTATTACTATAGGATGGTCTATTGTTTTGAGGAGCTTTGTATTCTCTTTGTTCAAGCTCCTTTTGGTTGCTCTTACTACAAACAGTATCATCTCTGCTACCCATTTTTCCAGATACCCTTCTTTTCATTTCAATATTAACTATTATTTTGTATGCATCAGTAAGGGTTCTAGGATTCTTATCTCTAAGAGCATATCCTAGCTTTGCATCAAAAGTATTTAGATATGTAGCTAGACATACATTTTCATCTAGTTTGATCCTTTGAAATAATTTGTGGATAGCTTTCTGAAATCTAGTATTGAATTCAGTAACCTCCTCATTATAATTCTTCTTTATGTTATTGAATTCATTCAATAGGAATCCTTAATTAGTCTTCTCACCATACTGATCTTTGAACAAATAAATGAATTCACCCATGGATGCTACAAAACCACGTGACAAACCTCTAAACCATTCCCTAGCATCCTCTACTAGGGACTGAACAAAGATCTTCATTATGAAATCCTAATGATTGACATTCAAATCATCTACAAAATATATGAACTTCCTCAAGTGCACTTCACAAGAAATAACATTGTTTTCTAAAAACTTTGGGAGAGTTTCCGCAATATCTTTAGGTAGTTCATTAGGGTAACCAGGAATGCCAATAAAATTAAATTTTTTGTACCTTTCTAGGTGTTATGGCCTCCTTTGAAACTTTTCATCATCCTGGAAGGTAGCAGCCTTGGCTTTTGAAGATGTAGCATTTCCAACACCAGCATGAGAATCCATATAAGATTGCAAGAAATCAATCTTATTCTTCATCTCGAAAGTAGCAGATTCAACCTCCTTTTTCTCCAGCTTCTTTGTCATGGTTTCTTTTTCTTTTCTAAATCTCTCAAGATCAATGTCTAACTTGGACATTTTTTCTATCAGGACACTGTGAACTTTTGGTTCTTCAACCTCCCTTTCAGTAAATTTATGTTTTCCTTTATCCTTGACAACTTGTGAACTAGAAGCCTTATGAGTAAATGGTATTTCTTGGTTCCTACAAGATATTTCATCATTTTCTAGAGCTTGATGTCTCAGAGATCTTCTTCTGAACTTATCAACATCCTTTTGATCAATTTTTTTATTTTTTGAATCCTTGTCTCTTTTCATTTGCTGAATTAGGGCCAACTGTCTTTTCACAATTTTCTCTTTTTCAGAAAGCTCTTCAGAAAAAACTTCAAAATCTGAACTACTAGGATCAGTTCCTTCTCTCTCACTAGAAGTAGTGGTGACTGCATATGTCTCTAATCAAAGGTCAGCCTCTTCATATTTTGAAGTGTTCCCTTCATATCCAGACTGATCTCCATCTTTACTTCTAGTATCTCTTTCTTCTTGTCTTGTGGAAGAGTTATCTATGTTAACTTGATCTTTCTTCTTTCTCCACATTTCTATCCTTGAAGTAGTTGGGATATCACTATCCAACTCAACTTTAGGATTTTTTCTCATCCTTGACCTTGTATTCATATTGAAAAGATATGTGCTTAACTTTTCTACTGATCACAAAGATTTTACTTTTAGAGTCGCCACCCAACACTAGTTTCGGAAAAATATAGTAGAACTTTAATATGAATACTATAAAATATGACCCTAGGCAACTTCCACTGTAAATATGATTTGTCTTATGAAAAAATAGAAATATTTAAATACTTAATCAAGACCTTTATAATCTCTATTCCCCAGTAGAGTCACCAATTTGTTAGGGATTTTTCTTGCATGATCCACAGTGATTGAATGATTATTTGAACACTATGACTCCTAATACTGATTTAGGCAAGAGAAATGCCTAATTAATGAGGATTGGATAATATCCTCCTTCTTTTTTGAGCTTCACATGCTCAGGTAGTTATTACCTCTGAATGATTACTGATTATTTAGTATATGTTATAGTAGACATTGATTTGATATTTACCCTTTATTGAATCAACTTATAAAATACCCTGTAGATAACCAAAATCAACTGGATATAGAGCTTAAATAGATAAACTATGATTGTAAGAATAGAAAAAATCAATGAGATAAGGATTCTCATCCTTCTTCCTTTTAAGGAGGGTTAACCTAGTGATTCACTCTTCAAGAAATCAACAAACTGAATTGTATCCAGCTGATACAAATCCACTTAAGTTCAATTCATGTGTCCTTAGTAACTGAATGTAATTGGTTGATTGATTTATTTGGATGAAGAAGCAACTTCTTATCAAACTCTAACCAATGCCTATTTCTTGGGCAAAGAGTCAATGAAAATATAAATCCACAGGAACAAATTAGGGAAATACCATAGAATGACTTACAAACTATATGCAATTCAGATAAAATACCTTACAATCTATCCTCTGATTTCCATATTATTGTATCCAATCCTCATATTAAAGCTTAAATCTCTGAAATTACTCATGAAACTTAGTTCTCTCCTTGAAAGAAACTCACAAGTAATTAGACAGGTTACCTTTTAACTAGTATGTTTAGAATGCCTTACAAATAAAACATACAAGAGATATACACACAAATATAAAGAGACAACAATAACATAGGACAAGAAAACTGCACTGTATTTCAGTAATATGTCCTATTTCAATACATACAGACAAGAAGATAAAAGAGTATGCAAAATTATAAGCCTGCCTTGAAGTAGAAATTAAACTAAATTTTAAAAAATGCCACAATAGACCTATATATAGCCCAAAATCATCTTGGAATCCTTAAGAGATAAGGATGCAACAAGATTCAAATGATTTTGACCTAACCTTGAAACTCTAGTTGACAAAATGTAATTTGCTTCTAAAACAGAAAGATAGATAAAATATCTAAGCTCATAACTATTGTCTTCAATTCCTTTGGCCTTTTGTCAGAAAAAAACCCATGATGTAATCAGGCAATTGAATGCCCCATACTTCTAAAATTTTCTCATCACTAGTGACTGAAACTCAGCTGAGTGTTGGTTGACCATTTCCTTTACCGATATTGAAACAAATTTATCACTAACCCTCACCACTAGCTTTTAGGTTCTCTACATTTTGACCACTTATCACTAGAAACAATGCTTTGGGATGCATCAGTCATATATGCAATAAATTTTTGCAATCCATGGATATGAGTGCAACACCCTCATAGGAAAGAAACTCCATGGCATGACTGTGAAAACAACCCTCATTAACTCATAAAATGACTAGGAAGTTGTGTATGCATTGACCCTATGATTATAAAACTATTCATGTTTAGTCTGGACATAAATGCATCCCCATATATCAGATTTCCATATGTTCGGTCTTCAAAAGGTGTATAGAGCTGCCCAAAGCATCAAATCAGGTCATTAATGTCTCAGAGAACAAATATCAGTCCATCTCCATGAAATATGATTTGAAACCCTTTGAATATTTGAATTTAAACCTTAACGGTCACTGGTGGCATGGGTTTTTGCATCGACGGCCAAGATTTGAATTTGATCTCCCCTTTATAATGTAGTCACCGATCAAACCTAAAATTTACCTAGGAACTATACCTCAACATTAACTTGCCTTTAAACTCAGGTTATCTTCTTTCTTTATGTCTCTAAGTCACTGAACCTTTTCCTTAACTCTAGTCTCATCACGAGACTCAGCGACTACCATTAGATCAAAACTAAATCAGACAGCTAGTGGGAAGTCTCTTTACCATGAGAGAATATTTGATATCAACTGGAGATCAGGCCACAAAGAAAAAAACATAATTGTTGAACAATTTGGAATATTCTTTCGTGATCACAAGACCTAGAGACTGAGCGCATGAAGCATGGGCCCACAAAAACATGCGGTGCACTTTTGTAATGCCTTAAACATAACTTTACTACAACTTTCTCATAAAGGCATAATGACATCCATTGGATCTGAACAACCTGCCCGGTCTTTAAATATTCTTTCTAACCACTGACTTGACCATGAGCTAACCCTCCTTCTAACCATGGTCCAGATATCACGATCAAGTGACAGAGTAATCTCAAAGTCAGGAGATAATTTGATAACCTCGGGTTTCATCACAAGACTTCCCGACTACCTTGAACATTTAAAATAAACTTTAACTTTGCGCTTAACCCTGATCACTTCTGGAGATTACATGACTGTGGGAAATCAGAGTTTCCAAACAAATTCATTAACTTGGGTTATATTAGGAGATCACTCGACCACTACAGGATCAGCTCCTCATCGAACGGTAGTCATTAGATCTCTGGATCACATTTGGAATATGCTTTTCTTACGGAGATAACTCAACTGAAGGGAAACACTAAATTACGAGAGATAAAGGAATATTCTAAAAATATTAGGAGATCTCGCGACTACATTAGGATAGGAAATGTGCACATACCAAAAAGGATCTTAAGTTACTTGCTAAAGTAACTTCAAAACATAACATATTTCAGAGAACTAGGTTTTTTTAACATCTCTCTTTGATTTTGACCTAGAAACCACAATTTTAGAGGGATCTTTTGCAATTTTAGACAGGATTTTGATCTCTAAGGAAAGATACGCATGAGAACAAAAAAATTTATTGGGTAGACATCAAAACTGGAAATACAACCAACACATCCATGATTTATGATTTGGGAAGTGTAGATCTATTGCATTGGTGAAGACATCCTAGATCGTATAATTCAACATTCAATCAAGAAAGTACACATCTTTATGGGTATAGAAGATCTATATCCATACATAAGTGTTTGATAAGGAAGGTGAATACTTACATTTTTCTTGTTTTACATTCTTTTACTTATTTCATTTGAAGGTTAATTCCTAAACATTAGAGTGACCAAGGCAAGCCCATTTCCACCAACAATTTTGCCTTCTCTCTTGTGTGCAATTGTAGGTCTACAGTGCAGATTTGGTTACAAATTTGGGAACCCATTTGGAAGAACTTTCCAAATCCATTTTGTCTTCTAGATTCTAATATTATCAAGTTGGATCGAGCCTTCAATATATACCTTGACATTCAGAGTGCAGAATCCACTTATAGAACCAGAACGATAGTCAAAAGATTTTCCTAGATCAACTTTCTATTTGTGATTTTAAGAAGATTGGGTATAGGTTGAACCTTTGAAATATACCTGGGTATAGGTTGAACCACTTTTGACCTATTCCTGAGACATAAAAAAAAGTTATAGGTTTCAAAGTTGCAAGTTATAAACTACTAGATTCAGGTATCAAGAGATTCTAGGACTCTGTCAGATAGAAAATTAGCATTTGAACTCCTTCTTCCTCTCCCTTTTTTAGGTACGGGTGAACCCACAATAGTGGGTTACACTTTTTTGGAGGAAGCAATTCCTCCTGAAATTTGCAAAGCAGGAGGATTTAGAAAGTACTTTCGATAGAAAGTACTTTCTATTGAAAGTAATTTCTATCAAAATTCCTTGATTAAGGGAAATTATATTCAAATACTTTTGATAGAAATTAGTTTCAATTGAAACTGCTTTCTATCGAAAGTAGTTTCTATCAAAAGTCTCTGATTAGAGGTCATTTGTAGAAGTTAACAAAAATATGAATTTTTCATGGCTTTGGGGATCAAGTGCAAGGATTAAATGGAAGAATAATGAGACGTCCTTTTGCATTTCACAAGTACTCTAAACAAGATGTCTAATGAATATAGATAAGATAATTTTTGAGTTAATTAGGCCTATATTTTTTGACGTGCATCAAATGTAGGTTTTTTATCAAATATAAACCTCCAAGTTTGACGTTCAATGAAAAATAATAGAAAACAGAAAAAAATTGAAAAATAACAGTACCCTCCATCTTTGTGTCTACTTTCTATATAAAAAAATTGAATTTCAATAAATACACAACAAGTTATAAGCTATGTAGTCAGGGTATGTGAAAATTATGGTTTACTCAACTTGAAACATTCATAAAATATGCAATAATCATGATAATGTTGTCAAACCAATTGCATACCCTCCGTATGGATGTTACAAAACTAAATTTGAAAGAAGCACATTAATATCCATTTTATAAAAAAAAATTATGCTCTATGAAGTCAATGCAACTCTATGAAAATGATGTTTTCAGCAACACAACAGTTTTTCATGGGAGAAAAATAAACCTATTGCCCCACTTTTCATCCTGTACCCATGCTGTCAAAGTGGAGGATTTTGAAGTCATAGTCAGGTCTAGTCTTGTTTGAGTCTAGGTCTAGGTCTTCCTTGGGTAGGGAGTTCTTGCCGGGTTTCCCTACCACTGCCTTTCCTTCTTTAAGCCGGGTGGGTTATCTAAAAGTCTTTTCATTTTGGGTAGGTTATAGATCCCAACCTTACAAGGATAATGTGCTCCTATTGATGATATTTTTAAAGCAGGAGAATGATTGGGAATCATAATTTCCAGGAATCCATAAGAAATCAGAGAAGACTCTTCATATAGATGATGCAGTGATAGAGCTATGATTGTAGATGTGAGGAGTTATTCTTGATATCCTTCAAATGGCACTGGATCTAAGCATGGTGATTGACAGGCTGAGTAGAATGGGCAATGTGATAAAATTGCATAATTATAACAGATAATTGAGAAGAAATCAAAAAAGGTGATATGCCACAATGAATATGCAGTTGAAATAAGTGTTTTTCTGGTTTGTATTCTGCTCTTTCGGGTGTGATAGCACATAATATGTATGTATTCAATACATTTTCCACAGTCTATAAAAGTTGATGATTTTCACTAT
>MU224010.1:1024566-1039333 GCA_018584345.1 Thuja plicata
AGTCACAGCAACTGAAAATGAAGAATGATACATTGGAAATTCATGAAACAGCGGCATTAAATTTATGTTCAGACTCAGATTTAGTGCTTTAGACAATAAAGAACGAATTGACAACTGATAGATTCGATTTGGCAGATGATGACTAAGGAAATGAAGGTGCGATGTATTGAAAGTCTGTCTTTTTATGATGAACAGATTGCTATAAAAAATGTATCATGATTGGTTCAACAAGAGACTGTTTAGTTTCCTTCATAAGGAGGTGAGAAGACAGGATCGACTTGATCCACATTCCTTATATTTTTACGATGTATTATCTCTTGACTTCTGGTATTCAAGGAAATGGAAGGTCATGAGTTCTTACGAACTCTATGGGTTGTAAAGAAATTCTATAAATACTATGATGAACTCAGTATAGAGGGTCGGCAAATTCTGGTGTGAAGCTGATTGCAGAGACAATCAAGTCTAGTGCCATTTATTTTCTGTCCAACTGTATCTAATGTTGTTTCATTGTGTTAAATTGGGAATGATGAATGAACAGAGTTTTTTTATATTGTTTTCAGTTTAGCCAATCAGTAGAATAATCAGAGAGTTATAACTGGTTGTGAAATTGCATTAGTATACTTCATCTGCCTTTCATAATTTGCATTTGATAATTCATTTGCATAGTCACACTTACATACTTTTCATCTTCATATTGTTATGTTAAGAGATTCATAAGATTGTGGAAATCATCAACATAACATCTCTGCATTTAAATCCTGCCTGAGATTTCACTTGCCTGGGTGGAACTCGGTTTCGTCTACTGTTCTCTGGTTAAGAACATACTTGCAGTAGGGATTAGAATTGAAACAAAATTCATTGAATATTTTTCACATAGGGAGCTATAGCTCAATTCAGAGGGAAACTAGATATTCTCAGAAACAGTTTCCCAACTGTTGAGTAATGTTGTTCTTTGATATAAATTGGGCAAATATAAGGAGTATAAAAAGAAGAACAATCTTTTTACCAACAAAACCATTCAAATAAAAAAAGAAAACAATATATTTGGAATCTAGACAGAAAATCATAAAAGACTCTAGTTTAATTAATCTTCTAATTTCAAATGGTTTAATGGCAATATGCATGCGAATCTAAATTTTGTTTTCAAAATGTAGAGTTCAGTGTCCGTTCAGGAAAGTGTAATCCACTATTGTGGGTTCACTCGTACATACATTATTTTTCATACATATTGCATCAAATTTAACACATTAGATCAAATATATTATTGTACCTTACGGTTACATCTTCTTTTAATCATAAACATAAGACATCTTAACATTTTCTTCCATACATCACAAAGAGACACATTAAATTCTCCCCTTAGCTAGATCTTGCATTTGTACCCTTGCATCCTTTGGATTGTAAAAACAATATTTGGCTTGAGGATATGACTTAGGGTATTTTCAATGTACATGTGTGACTCAGTGGTCTATCATTGATCACCATTTCACCATATACAAAACATTATGAACTATGGTATTTAATTAACCAATAGTTTATAATATTGGTAATGAAGGGTGGTTGCTTCCCATACAACTTGTTCCCAACCAAATATATGGATTTCTTTTCATTTATTTGACACATTTTTTTCAAGGAGGAATGGAGGAGGGAAGTCAAGAATTTTTTCAGAGGATTGTTGATGATTTATCCTCTTGAGTGTATGGAGAGATTAGATTTTTCAAGTTAGATTTTAGGAATAATTTTTACCATAATGTTGCATTGTGAGAGTAATTTGAGAGTTGATTTTACTAGATTGGTTATAATTTATCTTGGACTTACTATGAATAATTGGAGGTCATGTATGATTTGGATATGTATCTCCTTTTCTTCATCTTTTGTGGATCCGATCCTAGAAAAGAAACTATGTTTTCATGTATTCTTTGTGAATGTTTGATATCTCTAGGGTGTTTTCCATAAATTAATGTATTTAATCTAGGTTTTCTAATTTTATCATATATATTTTGGTTCCTTTTATGATTTAATACTTTAGTTTTGAATTTAGGAAGCAATAGTCTATGTAAATGAAAGTTTTCTAGGTATTTTTCCTTCATGTTTCTTAAGGATTATTTTTGTATTTTAAATAATAATATTTATAAATGAATGTTAGGTTCTTTTTTAATTAATTTTTTGGAAGTTAAACTGAGAAATCTCAAATGGGTATCTTTCATATTTTTCTCCCAATGCATAAAATTTCCCAGTTAATGTCATTTTCGAGACCCTGTCCAAACTGCCTTGTTCTGGGCCAACTACGGAGTAACAAAGTCCAAGTGTGAAATAGCCCAAGTGAATAGAAAATCAGCCCAATTTTAAAGAAAGAAGCCCCAATTGCATATAAATAAATACCAAGTGCACATGGATAGTATAAAAGATAGAAAAACTTGTGTCTTGGTCAATATTTGCCTTCTAGGGTTTCTAAACCTATACCAAAGGCATTAGGGTTATGATTGCATGTTATTTTTCTCATAAATATTATATATGGAAAATATTAATCAATATTTATGTTTTTGATGCATGTGATGATTCCTAATATGTTTTGAATCATTTTTAATGCATGTTCGGTGGTTTAGGGTTGTCTAGTGGATCTAAGGCAACATGTGATTTCCTAAACCTAAAATGTGATATCCTAATGTGATTATAGACTTATGGTATGTTATCTTGGTGATATTTGATTCATGGATGTGATTTTGATGCTTTAGTTTCATGGTTAAATAACCTAGGTTCAATAGGTGTGTAGATCTCAATGGGTATTGAGGCCTTAAGTGGATGTCAGGGTAACTCATTGATGAGTTTGTTTAATCAAGTCATAACCTCAATAAATTAGTTGGGAATGGGGGTAATAGACATTAAAAAATATTAATTTGAGTCATTTCCTATTTTTCTATCACTAGTATAGGATGGGATGGGAGTGGTAGAAGGTTTCGATCGAGATGGCATAATTGAGAAACCTTGTCCTCATGAGAGGTGTTTGGTTCCACATGTGCCTAGTTGGGGGTGATGGGGAGAGGCTAGGTCATTCAATGAATTCTTGTGGAATAAAAGGATAACCCACAATTTTCTCCTTATACATTAAGGCTCAGTACCCAAAGAGTTTTTGATGAAAATTGTTCAATTATGTATTGTCATTTATGTTTACACAAATATAGTGATGTTTACACAAATGTCTAATCCTATCTGAGAATAGACAGTGTATGCCAAGATCTCTCAGGCATTGAAGAAGACCAAAGTGGTTTTTAGTTCTAACCAAGTTCACTTGGGTATTACAGTGATGGTCGGGCATTGAAGGATTACAGTGTTGACCGAGTTAATCATTCAGTGTTAGCTGACTAACAACAACTTACATTTTATGTTTAATTGGTTATATGCAGCCAACAAAATTAAAATTTATTATTTATTTGGAAGGTTATTCAAGCCGACTTGACAAGGTGTATCATATATAGACAAGGTCAAGTTTGGATTGAATGTGTGAGATGTGTGTGAGTTTGATATGAAGAGTGAAGGAAAAATCAGATGGGATTCTGATTAAGGACAAAACATCTAGACAGAGATGCAATAGAATATTTGATCAATAAGGATCTAGTTATAAAACCAGAACATAGATCTAAATCAGCATAGACAGTTGCTTCGTCAGGCAGGTCAATCCATTGTTACTCTCTAACAATTGTAGCAGTGATCCAAAATCTCTTTATAGAGTATACTTAACAGTCTTTTGTAAATCCTCTCACAAGGTGACAGTTCTAAATTAAAGTGTTTGAAGACCTCTAAAAAGTACACTCCTTACAGGATGATTAAATCCTCTAACAGGGTGACACCTAACACTGGGTATTGTAACCTTTAACATGGTTTGCTCCTAACAGGGCTCACTTAAGAAGAGTGAAAAACAGTAACTAGTTGCAATTGGTGGTTTTTCCCAAATTGGGTTTCCATGTTAAATCATGGTGTTATTTGTGAACATGTTATTTTCTTTATGCTTTATGTTTCTTCAATTAATCACTAAATAATAATCACAGTTAATATCTTAAGATTTTCTATGTTAACCGAGTGACAGTAGAATACTTGTGTTAACCGAGAAATAATCAAAAGTTTGTTTAAGACATCTAAGGGACTTGGATTTTTTTTTGTGGTAACTAATTCACCCCTCCCCTCTCAATTTCTCAACTCATTTCCAACAATTTGTATAAGAGTTTTTGGTGCTTTCAAGGAAGGTTTAAAGGCCTAAGATAAAGATCAGAGATGTCTAATAGAAGGGAGATCCTCAAGCTTAACAAAGACAACTTCGCTTCATGGAAAGACTTGATGAGGCTGCTACATCTATATACTATTGGAGACACTGGTTTGCAATACCTAGATCACAAGAATGTGGAACCACTAAGACCTATGTTTGTGGAACATATGATGGACATGAAGAATCATAACATAATGATGATTGATATTTCTTCTTCACTCAGATATGCAGAATTTGATGAATTCAAGAACTTCCGTACTTCCTATGATATGTGGAAGAAACTACATGATATACATGGAGGAGATGAAAATGTAAAGAGAGCCAAAGTAGAAAGTCTCAGAGGTCAGTTTGATTAGATGAAAATGAAAGAAGGAGAAGACATTAATAAATATAGTGAAAGAATCAAGAAAAGTGTCAGTACCATCAGAGCTATTGGTGGAGAAATTGAAGACAAAACATCGGTTAGTAAGGTATTGAGAAATTTTATTCCTATCTATGCAATTATGGTTTCATCTATTCAAGAAATGAGGTGTAGTAATGATATAAATCTAGATGCATTGGTTGGAAGGCTTAAAACTTTTGAGTTGGACAATTTTGATAATTATTCTCCTAATCCTAGCAATTTTGAGTCTGCATTTAAAGCTAAATTAAACCTTGGTAAGATGGATAGAAAATCAAAAGGAAAATAGATTGATAGTAACAGTGATGATGAGTCTGATGATCTATAAATCATTGAAGCATTACTTGCAAAAAGAGCTTCCAAAGGAAAGTACAAAGGAAGAATACCATTGATTTTCTTTTCATGTAATGAGGTTGGTCACATTGCTGCTAAGTGTCCAAACAATGAAGACAAAGATGAGAAAAAGTTAACAAGTACAAAGGCAAGAAAGATTTCAACAAGTAAAAAAGATACAAGGAAAAAGGTAAGAAATCTTATTATATTGCAAAAGATTCTAATAGTGATGAAGATGAAGATGAAATGGTTTACATTTCTATTAAGGATGAGTTGAACAATGAAGATAATGAAAATACTGAAATTTACTCTCATATTAGCAAGAACGACACTTGGATAATTGATAATGGTTTTTCTCATCACATGACTAGTGATAAAACTAAATTTGAATATATTGAGCACTATGATGGTGGAGGTGTCAGTTTTGGGAATGATGAACCTTGCTATGTGAAAGGTAAAGGTTATATTATTGCTCTAACAAAAGGTATCAAATGTGATAATGCTTATTGGGTTGAAGCAATAAGGCGTAATCTACTAAGTGTGGCACAACTGAATAACATTTTTTTCAAGGTAGAATTCATGAATGGTAAGGCCAAGCTCCTAGATGGTAAGGGAAACCTAGTTGGAACTGGTAGGAAAACAAAAGGTAATCTATTGTATCTTGATCTCACTAAAATTTCCTGTTTTATTGCACAAGTAGAAGAAAGATGGTTATGGCATAAAAGGTTATGTCATGTGAATTTTGATAACCCAGTCAACATAAGAAAGAACAAAATATTAAGAGGTATTCCAATTTTGAAGAAACCTGAATTAGCAATATGCAAACAATGTCAAATTGGGAAGATGGGCAAGACTAGTTTCAAGAGCAAGAATTATAATAAAAAAGAAGGCTTTGAGTTAGTGCATATTGATTTGTGTGGACCAATTGGAATAAAAAGTTACATAGGTGAGAAGTATTTCATTCTATTTTTTGATGATCATTCTAGAATGATGACTATTATATTTCTCAAAGAAAAATCAGAAGCTTTTCAGAAGTTTAAGTGGTACCTTGCCAGAGTTGAGAAAGAAACAAGAAAGAAACTTAAATGCTTAAGATCTGACAGAGGAGGTGAATTCATTTCTAATGAGTTCAATCAATTATACAATGAAAAAGGAATCAAAAGACAAGTATCTACCCCAGGTACACCACATAAAAATGGGATAATAGAAAGAAGAAATAAATACATTATGGATTGTGCAAGAACCTTGATGATTGAAGAGAATGTTGCTACCAAATACTGGAAGGAAGCCATCAGCACTGCAATTCACACTTTGAAGATAGTTCAAATTAAGAAAGGTATTGAGCAGACACCTTTTGAATTATGGTATGGCTATAAAACTAATGTTCATTATTTCAAAGTATTTGGAAGTAAATGTTACATCTTGAAGGAAGCAAGAAATGGAAAATTTGATGTAAAAGGTGATGAAGGTACATTCCTAGGCTACTCCTGTAAAAGAAAAGCATATAAATTTTTTAAGCTTATTACTCAGAAAGTCATACAAAGTGTGCATTTAAAGATTGATGAGTTTGCAAAGAGAAGTGAAGAAAAAATAAATAAAGAGCCTAAGAACTACATAAATTTTGTGTATTATAAACCTAATACTATACCTAAGACACAGGCAATGGCGATTGGCCAAAAAATTTGTCAACCATTGAATTCATCAGCACAAATCTTGTTACAACCTGTGCAACCCATGCTACTAACTATAGAAACCAAGTCTCAGACTAAAGAAACTGAGTCATAGATAGAGGAAACTGAGTCGCATACAGAGGTACCTGAGTCTCAGACATAGGAGCCTAAGTCTCAGACAATGGAACCTGAGTATCAACAGAAGTACAGATAAAAATGTTTGAAAATGGTGAACATAGTGGATCAACCCCAAAATCAAAGAGGAAGGAACCTGTACTTGCAAAATATGTTAGAATGTATCATGCACCTAAACAAAGAATTGGATATCAGATAGAAGGTGTAATGACAAGGAACAAAATTAAAGGCACATGTTTTCTTAGTGCAATTGAACCTAGATCTATTAAAGATTCTTTAAATGATGAAATGTGGATAGAAGCCATGAATGAAGAGATTAAGCAGATAGAACAGAATAAAACCTAGACTCTTGTACCTAGACCAAAAGGAAATAATGTGATTGGTACAAAGTGGGTCTTCAAAAACAAGATGAATGAAAAAGGTGAAGTTTCTAGAAACAAAGCAAGATTAGTGTGTAAAGGATATGCTCAAGAAGAGGGTATTGATTATAGAGAAACTTTTTCTCCTGTTGCAAGACTTGAAGGAGTCACAACTCTTTTGGAATATGTAGCACATAAAGGATACAAGGTATATCATATGGATGTAAAATATGAATTATTAAATGGAATTCTAGAAGAGGAAGTCTATATTGAGCAACCTGAAGGTTTTTTTTATCCTAACAAAAGGAATATGGTTTGCAAATTGCACAAAGCCTTGTATGGACTGAAGAAAGATCCTAGAGCTTGGTATGAAAGATTGCATGGTTACTTAGTAAGTATTGGGTTTCAGAGAACTAATCATAATACTATCTTGTATATAAAAGAAGGACCTTAGAACAAGATACTATTACTAGAGATGTTTTTTGATGATATATTGTTTACTGGATATGATGATTTATGAAAAAAATTCTCTGAAGCTGTGAGTAAGGAATTTGAGATGTCTATATTTGGTGAAATCAAATTTTTTGTTGGTTTACAAGTTCATGAGATGAAGGATGGTATCTACATTACTTAGTCTATATACATCATAGAGATACTGAAGAAATTTGGTATGGAAGATTCTAGACCAATTTGGACATGTATGTCTACTGGATATAAGTTGTCTAAGGATGATGATTCAAAAGAGGTAAAATAGACTACCTACAGATCCATGATTGGTAAACTTCAATATGTTGTTCACACTAGACTTGATATTGCATTAGCAGTTGGTATTGTTGCAATGTTTTCAGATAATCCTAGAGAGAATCATTTTATGACTATCAAAAGGATTCTGAGATATCTTAAGGGTACTGAAGAGTATGGATTATGGTATAAGAAAGAAGGAAACTTTGATTTGAAGGCTTTTACTAATGTTGATTGAGCAGGAATTGTTGATAACAGAAAAAGCACAAGTGGTGGAGCATTATTTCTTGGAAAGAGATTAGTCTCCTGGACTAGCAAGAAATAGAATTGCATTTCTTAGTCTACAGCAAAAGTAGAGTATGTTGTTGCAGCAATTAATTGTTCAAATATCATATGGTTCAAACAACTATTATCAAGTATGAAGGAAGAAATCAAAGAACCAGTCATTATCTACTGTGAAAATACTAGTGCTATTAACATTTCAAAGAACCCTTTGATGCATACTAAGACTAAGAACATTTAAATAAAGTATTATTTCTTGAGAGAATTGGTTTAGGATAAGGAACTAAGGTTGGAATATGTGAATACTAAAGAAAAAATTACAAACATATTCACAAAACCGTTACCTAAGGTTACATTCTTATATCTTAGAGGAAAGCTAGGGGTGATTTCCACAACTGAGGCTCACTAATGGATAGATTAGTGGTGCATCAACTGAGCTATAGTATAGATTTAACAAGTTGATGCAAATTTTAAGAGCTTATTGCATATGAATCAGTACAAACAGGCACATTATAACTTCATTGGATATGTATTGGATGGTGTCTTTGGCATTGGTTTTTAAAGAAGGAGATATTATTGATGTCATGCAAAATAAATTATTAAGGGAAATAATATTGATGACAGAGGGAGACATTTTATCAGAAACATAGATTAATGTAAGAGGGGGTTTTCTAGATGAGGATCATAATGAAGCTAAGGACATTAATAAAATTTTATTCTTGTGTTTGTTGCTCTATAATTATTTGTATTATGACATGTTGTGTTTACATCAATGTCAAAGAGGGAGATTGTTGATAAAAATTATTCAATTATGTATTTTCATTGATGTTTAACAAATGTAGTGATGTTTCCACAAATGTCTAATCCTATATGAGCACAGACAGTGTATGCCAAGATCTCTTGGGAATTGAAGAAGACCAAAGTGATTTTTAGTTCTAACCAAGTTCACTCAGGCATTATAGTGATGATCAAACATTGAATAATTGCAGTGTTGACCGAGTTAAGCATTCAGTGTTAGCTGACTAACAACAATTTACATTTTATGTTTAATTGGTTATATGAAGCTGACATACTTAAAATTTATTATTTATTTGGAAGGTTATTCAAGCTAACTTGACAAGGCATATCATATATATACAAGGTCAAGTTTGGATTCAATGTGTGAGATGTGTGTGAGTTTGATATGAAGAGTGAAGGCAAAATCATATGGGATTCTGATTAAGGGAAGAACATACAGACAGAGCTACAATAGAATGTTTGATCAGTAAGGATCCAATTATAAAACCAAATTAGAGATCTGAATCAACAAAGATAGTTGCTTTGTCAAATAGGTCAATCCATTTTTACTCTCAAATAATTGTAGCAGTGATCCAAAATATCTTTACAGAGTAGACTTAATAGTCTTTTGTAAATCCTCTCACAAGGTGACATTTCTACATTGAAGTGTTTGAAGACGTCTAACATGACTACTTCTGATAGGGTGATTAAATCCTCTAATAGTGTCACACCTAACAGTGTGTATTATAACCTTTAAGAGGGTTGGATCCTAATAGGGCTCACTTTAGAAGAGTGAAACACAGTAACAAGTTGCAATTGGTGGTTTTTCCCAAATTGGGTTTCCACATTAAATATTGGTGTTATCTATGTACATGTTATTTTCTTTATGATTTATTTTTCTACAATTAGTCACTAAATAATAATCACTATTAATATCTTAAGATTTTCTATGTTAACTGAGTGACAGTAGAATATCTGTGTTAACTAAGCAATAGTGAAAAGTTTGTTTAAGACATCTAAGGGACTTGTATTTGTTTTTGTGGTAACTCATTCACCCCTCGCCTCTCAGTTACTCAACTCATTTCCAACAAGAGTGTCTTCTTGATTACCTCAAATAGACTCTAAGGATCCTATGATGCCCTTCAACACACCCTTCTCTTAGCCATAACCTCTCACAAGGAATTACAACCCTTCAACTACTCACACCCATTTACCCAATATCCTTTCAAATGAGTGATGGTTTATAATCATGGGATCTAAACATAGAAATGGGTGAAATGGAATCCCATGCTCTTCTCTGGTTCAACACAACCAAACTTGGTCACTCACTCCCTCTAAAATGACTTTAAAACAAACAGTGCCAATTAGACCTAATGCAAAAAGGCTTAATTTCTAGTAGGTCAAGTCTTCAAGTTTTCAGGACTTAACTCTACAACTTCCCAAAGAACCCCATGATTAGGTCACTTTTTTTGATAAAGCAAGAAATGGTCATCTCTATTTTGTGTAAAAATTGATAGTAAGTCATCCCTACCTCAAGTCAAAAATATTTCTAATTCAACGACTATATTATTTCCATCTCCATCCCAGATTTGGTCATAGATAATAACATTTATTTAATGGCCAAATCCTTGGCTAGAAAATTCTTAGGACTGAGACCAAATATTGAGGTTGTTAGGGTTTATTCTAAGAATAAGTGGGAATTGAAAGGCCAAGTTGATATTACTGCAATTCCTAAAGGATACTTATCCTTTTCATTTTCCTATGAGAAGGATAGAGAGTGCATCCTTTATGGTGTTCTTTGGATGGTGGGTAAAACAACCTTAGCTATACAAAAATGGTATCTAAACATGGATCTTAACAAATCTTTTTTTTCTCAAGTACCTTTTTGGATTAAAATACCAAGTCTTCTTCTAGAATATTGGGTCAAAGATGTGTTTTTTAGGGATTGCTAGCATTTTGGTGAGTTACTCTTGATAGACCCGGTTACAGCCTCAATAAGGAGACTCACTTAAGCTCTAATATGTGTTGGAGTGGTCCATGAATCAGATATTCTCAAATCTATTAAGATAAATTAAAAACTTGGGAAATGGATACAAAGTATTGAGTATGAGTCCATTTTGTTTGCTTGCTTCCACTTTAAAAAGGCAAGTCAATGGGTAAAAAAATTTCCTTCCAAACCTCTTAAGGATAATACTAGTAAAAACAAAAAAAAAAATCCAAGTGAAAGGGTATATAGAGGAGGAGAATCCAATTAGACCTTCTATGATTAACGACCATGGAGATCCCAGAAAAGATTATGTGGATGGATCTCCTCAGAAAGAAAACAATAGGTAGAGGGAAACAATATTCAAATCTATAGAGGATAAGAGAAACCCCCAATGAATGAATCCCAAGATCGGGTTCATGGAGTGGAAGATTCATATGAAAAGGGGAGAACAAAGAGGAGGAAATATCAACCACTAAATAAGAATCTAGCTAGAAGGATCGGGACATAGAGGAAGGGGAGGTTCCAAAATCAAGTAGAGAGGGCAAAGGGTGTGGATCTGGTTCTGATGACCAGGAGGATACTTTATAGGAAGTGTAACTTGGAAACATGCTTAACCTAACCTTAAAGGATAGATCACAAAAATGTGTGGATCTAGTAAAAAGTTCACATCTAGAGTTTGACTCAAATCCCAAATGGGGAGATGAAGCAGAAGTGAGAAAATTTTTAAAAGGTGATATGGAAGATCCCAATTTTTTCTCTCCTTCCTCTTCTATGGAGAATTAAAATTCAAAAAGTACTAAAAACTCAAAGAAAACTCTGAAGACTATCTAGACCAAAAGTATGTTAGTTGATGTTGGATTTACTTCATCTCCACCTAGAAGGCCTCAAACTCTAAAAAAAGAAGCATGGAGGAAAACTAGAATATAGTAGATGGTACCCAGATTACCATCGATGAGGCATGTTCTTTTAAAAGGAAATGAAAATTCTTTCCTGGAACATTAGAGGACTGAATAGTCCTCATAAACAAGATTTTATTAAAAACATGATTAGGGATAATTAAACTGATATTTTTTTAATCCAAGAAACAAAAATGGCTAAAGAAAAGGTGGAGTCTATTAATTTTTTTAAGAATTGAGTTGTCAATGGTGGAAGCTCTACATGAGCCTCAGGTGGGATATCCACTTTCTGATCAAATGTAACAATATGAATTACATAATATTTCAACATATTAGAGATGGAACATCTTGGGTTGTATCTAACATGTATGCTCCCAATACTAATGTTAGTACATATAAATTATGGAAAATATTAGATTCAGTCAAGATGAGTTTTAAGGATGAAATTTCGATCATTATGGAAGATTTTAATACCCCTTTGAAAGAGCATGAAAAGTATGGTGGAAGTTGTGTGTGAATAAAATACACCTTCATAAAATTAGTTTATTTAACTACAATTCTATGGAAAATAATGGAAATTTAAGCTAAGAATTGCAATTAAATTAATAAGCATCTCATGGCTCTCTATCTAAGCATGTTGATAAAGCTCCCAGCCTTAATCTCTATCAATGAAAGTCCTAGAATGAGAATTTGATGAATATAAATGCCTAAATCTAACTCAATTCTCTCAAATTATGATAATATTGTATTTAAATGCACTCCAAATGATCTCCATGATGCAAAAATGCTATGATAATCTCTCAAAATCACTACAATTATAGGATTTTCCCAAGTGTAGGGGGTGGAGTTAATTGATTGTAGTTAAGCCATGATTGAGTGAGAGGATTTCAAATGGTTTGAAATAGGGGGACAATTTAAATGATTGTCTCAAAGGTTGGGACAAAGAGACAAATTTGAGTGATTGAGATTGAAAGTTAAAAATGAGTGATTGAGATTCAAATTGAGGAGTGATCCATGTGATTTGTATCCTCAATTCCCACCGGTTGCTCAAATTCATGTTGAAAGATATTAGGATTATAAAATTCAATCAATTAATTAAATTAGCCATGTAGGGATGAATTGGTTCAATTTAATTTTTGATTTAAACTATACAATTGATTGATTAAAATCAATTATATAATTTTGATTATCCCTTTTAGGCTTCTTTTTTATTATTTGATGTCATGGTTAATTAATCCTTAGATTTAACTTGTTTTTGTCCAATTTGATTGATAAATGTCCAGTTGATTTTATTTTAATCCATTTTGATGTAATTTTATGAGATTAGGACCAATTTGATGAAAATGCATATTTGGTTGATTAGAAGAACACCTGGTCAATTTTAGGTGTCTACAAATGCTCCTCTTTGAATTGATGTGTGAAGCCCATTGATTCAAAGAAAATTCAATGTCTTGATCATTGATTTGATGATGATTGATTGATACAAAAGCTGATGTGAAAATTGATATCCTAATATGAAACTCTGATGCCAAACCTGATGAGAAACTGATGTGAAATCCATGATGTAATAGATGCAGAACCTTATGTGAAACTAATGCAGAACTAATAAAGGATACCCCACTGATAAAAGTTTGAATTTTTAATGCCCCATATTTAATGTAAGATATGATGCAGAACCTTGACTTTGATGATATGATGATACCCCCTCAGAAATGAAAGTATTTTCATGTCCAGATGCAAAATATTAATG
The DNA here is from genome assembly GCA_018584345.1 of Thuja plicata. Classification (NCBI taxonomy): domain Eukaryota; kingdom Viridiplantae; phylum Streptophyta; class Pinopsida; order Cupressales; family Cupressaceae; genus Thuja; species Thuja plicata. Next base: position 1,038,158 of record MU224010.1, read on the forward strand.
AGACTGATGTAGAATAAGATCCAAGATGTTTTCATTTCTGAAAAACATTGATGAGGATGATGTCACAACATGCCCCAGTTTGCAGAAAATGCAGATTAGGTCTAACTGGGTCAAAAATCTCTCCAAAATTAGGTCAAATAGCTTAAATAGGTTGAAAAACCCAAATTTACTATTCATTTTTACTTTTTACTATAGAAATTTTGTTCTACTATTGGTGAGATTGACAACAATGGTGGTCCCCATTCATGAGCATCAGTTCAAGAGAGTTGCCGATATCAAAGACCCTTGGATTATAGACCTCTGGGTTGTGGTTTTGACCTTCCTAGTTCATTTATTGCATTGTTTTGATAGCATTTATTGCATTTTTAGATTCTTTTTAGATTAGTTTTTGCAAAAATGCCGCCTAGGATAGTTTAAATGATGCCTAGGGTTGTAATGCCCCGCCAGGGAACCCAGGAGAACTAACCTAAACTTGACACTGAGTTAACAGGATAATTTTTTTTTTTAATGTTTACAAACAATAATGATAACAATGCGGAAGCAATGAGATACACGACATACACATAAGAATCAACTCATACACAGATAACAATCCTCGAGGGTTCCTTGATGTAGAATCACTTAAGTAAGATAATCTACGAATAAAAAATATAAAGAACTAATACAAAGGATACATCAAATGAATCCAATAATATACATCTCATAACTCACATCCTCTTCACATGTCACAGGGTATGTAGTAATCACTCTAATACAAGTATGATACAATAACTAATACAGGTATCACATCCGATACACTATTACAAGATTACAACTGATATGATAAGATCAAAACCTCCTAAGATAAACATGATGAATACACATGATACAACTCATGAAACTGTACAAGTCTCCAAAAGAATCAGAAGATATAACTGCAATAAGGATCATCCAAGCAAGAAGTAGAATCGTCGGATCTCAATGGTAATAAGAATCACTACCACCCGACCGCGTGGAACCAAAGGTCCACTCCCACCGTGCTAAGGAGATAATAACAGGCCCACACACACGGGTATACAACATGAAGACAATCAAGGGTATACAAGCCATCTTAAGAAACACATAGGAAGATCCTGGAAGCTTTCTGATCACAACGAGAAAGACTAAAGCAATACCATAAAGATGGAAAGTTCAAGA
>MU224010.1:1048028-1063673 GCA_018584345.1 Thuja plicata
TAATGCGATAGGGCACGCTCACTCCTGCCAATTCAGGGAAGACGTAGCCCGGTACCTGCAAACCTGTCATCACAAAGACGAGCATACATGCATCTAATATAGAAAACAATGGTTGAGACTAGTTTATTGTGTGGATCTCGCCAAAGAAAGTAACTACGACTCTATCCCATACCATATCAAGCACGTCAAACAGTAATGCAAAACATACAAATGATCCATGTGCATATAAATCTAGGGTCAGTATTGTCAGAAAACCATAATCAAAAGGACATCCTAACATATACATCAACATCATGAAATAACCATAAATCATATGAAAATAGGAGATATAACATTCTAAGCAATGAATCAATAACATACTGAAATGTGATACATAAATATCCTCCAAGCCATCTGAAATAAACCACACATACATGAAAAGGCCTAAAAGAGTTCGGCAACCGAAACTGAAAAGCAAACTCAGAGGTGGGTATTACAAGGGTAGTTAAACACTGCCTCCACATGATGAAATGGCATGTAGGAGTAGTAAAACACCACCTATTAGTTAGGTCAAAAATGACATCCATTGATTAAAATGATGCGTAGCAAACCCTTCGGCAAAAGTATGTTTTAAATGTCGCCTAGGAAGTTTTAAATGACGCCTCGGTTTGTGAAATGTTGTGTATACTATAAAGTATCACCTCTGATGATTGAAATCATGAGTATGATGTCTAAAATGATGTGTGCTATTTGAAATGATGTGTACACTTAGCCAAGTGACGCCTGCTAGAAAATTGATGAAAAACTTGATTTTAGGATGAACAAACTACTTTCAGTTGATTGTCTTGATTATGAGATTTATTTCCAAGATAGATAGATGTGTTTCCATGATGCTACTAAGTGTTTAGGATATTATAATGATCATATAAATGGATGTTTGACGATTCAATCAGAATGGGTAGAAAAATTGATGTATTTCTCCCTTCTCAAGATCTAGAGGTTAAGAACAAGAGGTTGATGCTAGCAAAAAGAGCAAGGATAGATAAAATTAGTTTGATTGATGTGAAATGATCCAGTGATATAAAGATGCTAATATAATTCACTTTGTTTGCAAAATGTAGGTAGATTTAGGTAAGTTGTATGTATAGAATATCGCACATTGGATTTTTGATTTTGTTGACGAGCTGAGAGATTTAGAGAGATGGATTATTGAGCAGTGCGGGCTAGGATTCCTTCTTGATCTCCCTTGGTTTCAACTAAACTGAGGTTTACTTATAGCTATGGTAGAGTGGTGGCACTCTAACCATAATACCTTCCATCTACCCCTCGGCGAGATGACTATCGCACCTGAGGATGCATACAGATTCCTTAGGATTCATACATGTGGAGAGAGAGTATCCTATGATCAGGTATATGATGGGAGTGCATGAAAATAGGTGTTTGGAGATGACACTATTGGTGATCATACCATTACATGGGATAAGTTTGCTTCATTTCCCACTTTTCCAATGATCTTGGGTGCAGTCATCGGTGGTTTAATTCTGCCAGATCGACAAGGTCACAGATTCTCAATCAAATGGGATCACATTCTTCAGGACTTGATTGCACTGATGACATTAATTTTTTCCGCTAGTAAACTTAAGTGAAAAACATGATAAAATTCATTGGTATAGGCATACTCGACAGATGGAAAAATACATACCCGATGAGATGACAATGCTTGTGATTAAAATGCTAAGTATAGAATTTCTTGATGAACACTGTCAAGTGTTGAATTGATGACAAAGCAAAAGAGGACATCACCAACAAAACATTGTCAACGGATCCAAAATCGCTAAACCGATGATACAGTTTTATGAACACCGCCAATAGAGAAGAAAAGGTAAGGAACCCGAAAAAAAATTCAATATAGGGACACCAACAGAGCAGAAGCCCGACAGAGAAAAGAAAGAAAGAAACCCGATAGACTGACAAAGCAGCCTGACCATCAGAACTGATAGTCAGTTAAAGAACCTGCAAAAAGTGGATCTAACTTTCCACATCAGATAAAACATTGTAATTCTATTTATAGAGTTTTAATTTGTTTTAAATCACTACTTGAGGGTCAATAAAGTATATTGTAAATGTTCTAAAGCATCCTAATGGATCTAAAACATAACTAACTAAAGATCAAGGTCAAGTTGTAAACCTTGAATCTAGAGTTATACTTGAAAAGCATGAATCAAGAATGGACCTAGAAAATAGTATATATAGATGTTCAATCATTTTAATAGATATAGTTGAAAAATGATTGTAGCCACGAAGATCATCTAAGCAGCAGAAGTAAATTCATGCAAAGTTCAGAAATAGATCATATAAGTTCTCAAGAACACAGAGAAGGCTACCGACGAGAAGAGACAAGGTGTCATTCAATCACTCAAGGTGATTACATATATATTGTAAGCTTTATAGGATCTGTTATCAGCAATTAGATATTGCATATACTATCAGATCAACATTGATAATGTAGTTTCATTCTAACAAGTGCGTCACATCAGAAATCCTTTAGTAGAAGGTGGACTTAATAGTTCTTGATAAATCTCTTAATAGAGTGCATGCCTAACGGTGTTGCTAAAGCTTCAAATGAAGTAGATCCTAATAGGTCTCCAATCTAATACTCCTAACAAGGTAGATCATTAGAAGTGGTCAAATTGTAAGCCTTAACTGGCTCCCTTCTTATCTGTAGATAGTGAATTTTTGTGGCTGACATCCCGACCATAGTTTTTACTTCCTAACAAGAGTTTTTTGCGATATCATATCTTGTGTTATGTGTTATTTATTTTCATGTATGTTTCTTGAATTTTTACACATGTAAATAACTTATGTTATGATTTCACATACATAAATAAAGATGAACAGATAGATAGGTGAATATACAAATCTGATAACACAAAGGTTAATGGGCTAATGACATAAAAGTTTTAAAGGTATTGATTCACCCCTCCCCTCTCAGTACATCATCCCAGTAATTCCAACAATTGGTATCAGAGCTAAGTATCTCTCTTGAAAATCTTAAAGACTTAAGAGAAAAAATCAAGACAATCGAAAAGTACAGACTAGACAAGACTATTGAGAATGAGTAGTTACAAATTCATATTTACTATGAGTAGTACAAAGATGTAAGAGTAAGCATGAGAAAGGTGCTTGATGAAAGAAATATTATGGAAACTAGGCTTAATGAAAAATATTATCAAGAAGAGGAGATCCCAGATTACTTCAACTCAGCTGAATCAACAAAAAGAAAAGCACCAGACACATCAGTAGAAGAGATTACAAGTCTACAAGAGATCAATCTACATCTGACAGGGCAAATCAAGATGTTGCAAATTGGTCAAGAGACTCGGATGGTAAAGATGATTGATTTCATGAATGATTCAAGAAAAGATGAATCAGAGAGAACATTGGCTATTGATGATAGGAGTAAAATCACAGAGAAGATACAAGAAAAAGAATCTGAGATTCAAAGACTTACTGATCATCACCATGAGATTACCAATCGGATCATTCTTATGAGTCAATAGGAAAATAGATTAAATACTGAACTCGTTAAAATAATATAGATCATCGGTGAGCTAAGAGAAGAGAATGAGAAGCTAAAGCATGAAGTCAAAATTCAGAATCAACACAATGAATTAATCAAGAAAACTGAAGATAGCAATAAAAGAATGGATGATTTTCTTGATGTACAAAGAAGAGTCAACAACTACACAGGTATAGGGTACACCAAAAATGGATAATCATCTAATCAATTAGATCAAAGGAATGTTTATGCAACTCCAAGCACCAAGAAGTTGTCATGCAATCACTGTGGAAAACTAGGCCACACCTCAAACATTTGCAGGAACAAAATGAAAGGTATTCCTCAATCACAATCTACTATCATTGGTAATTGTTATAACCGTCACAAGAAAGGACACAAGGAACATGAATGCAAATCCAAGGTGAAAAATCCAAAGAAGGAAACCTACACAGACAAGTACTATTCTACCTGAAAAATGGATGGACATACACATTAGGAGTGTTGGAAAAATAAATAAAAAAGTATGGACACCAAAAGAACCTGATAATGGCTACAAACCGATAGGAATCAGTAACTCATATGTTTGGGACTATAAAAAATGGGTAAAATGCATAGCATGTGGAGGATATGGTCATATTTCTGCCAACTATATGAGAAAATGGACTAGAATACTAAGAGGATGGACCAATCTAGGTATGGCATGTTTACATTGTCATAAGGTTGGACACGTGATAAAAGATTGCAAAGATTGACTGATAGACACAAGCACTTATTCCAATGGAAACACCATTGATGACATCAAGAAGATGAGAAACAAGATGTGGATAAAAGATACAAAGACTGAAGGTGCTGGAACAAGCAATGAAAATGATGACACCCCATCTAATGGATCTTGTGGCATCACTATTCCCAACTAAGCTGCACAAGTAAGTATGGAACTACATTATGACAAGTTATATTATGCATCAGTTCCATTACACATTGATAATATTGACAAAATTAGCATTATTGAAGATGCACTATATTGTTACTTGTAATGTTATTGAAAAAAAAAACAATTCCATCAACAAATCGGTACAAATAAGCATCGGTGAACACACACAGTAAGTTGACACTACTTACCAAAATGTATCGGGCATTACACAAAAGCCAAGTCGCTAAGTGTAACCGACAGACATCGGTGATCTTTGAACTGACAAAGGTTGTCATTGCCATCTTACCGACAATCATCGGTGAAATCACCAAAGCTTCTAGCTACCCCAAAAATTTGTTCTGCACCAACGATGTTATTTATGCCTCAACCAATGAACTCAGTCTTTATACACCAATGAGTTGTTGGGAATTAATGACAACTTAGGGCACAAAAGTTATAAAAGTGCGATGGAAGAACTCATTTTTCACTCGTGATTTTTGAGCAATGAAGTAGAGTGATTGAAGAATAGATTGAAGAGAGACCTCAGCAAGATTCAAACACCATTCAATAGGTTCATGAGTGATCATAGAGATTCAATAAGTACCTACAATCACCGACCACAATGTTTGATTTATGGAATGCTCTAAATTTCAAAATACGATAACATCTACTTCAAGAATAGAAAAAATGAAAGAGGATAAGAAGAAAATGATTAATCTTATTAGTAATAGTACTTGTGTTGAACCTAAATACATGTTACACCTAGAAATTAAATCACAACCCAATGATTCTAGAGAATTCTCCAAAATCCCTCCTAGGGTTTTGCTGGTAGAGGACTTAAGGTCCTATATACATTGCAAGATCTTGGAATTAGGAGATCTAGATCTAGATAATTCCTATAGGGCACTATGTGATGAAACTAGAAACCTGAAAGAAGAGCACAAGCATCTGGAAGTGAAAGGTCTGACAAATGCATTACACTTTCCTAGGGTTTTTAAGACCGAATGGATATGAATATTTCTTAGCAGAAGCATAACCAAACATTATGGCTTGATGAGCCTAAATGAATAAAAAAAGATGTTATTCATGTGGTTACTTGATATCCCACAACTGACAAGCCAAAAGCTCACAAGCACCCATCCTTGAAGGAAGTAGAAAAGTTGACAGGTGAAAAATCAAACAAAAGAGGTCTCAAGGTTAACACCATCACTGATGAGGAACTTAAGTTTGGTGCATGTGTGATAGGATATAAAATCTTTCAGGCCAGAAGAATGAACATCATAGCAAGCACTGCTATGAGCACAACCTACATGATCATCAAAGAAGGAAAGAAGATGGATCTTATGGATATATTGTTAAATCAACTTGAGGAGAACATGGACACCATAAGGTCATCAAAGACAAACACTTGTAAGTTTGGTTCTCTGACTATGTGTATATTCTTTTACTTTGAAGAATACTTTCCTTCCATAGGTAGAGTAGTATGGGACATAAGAAAACCAGTCACCATACAGATATGTGAGCACATAGAATCATTAGGTATAGATTTTGATGACTTAATGAATGAATATTTCAAAGGATTTAAGGAAAATATGGAAGCAAGAACAAGGATACCAGAGAGTTTGATAGAAGAACACAAACATGATATATGTTTTATGGTAGATACTAATTTTACTTATATCAAACCAGTAGTACCTAGAAAATATTGGCTATCACTACTAGATTATGAAATAAAAATAGGACAAGCTACAAAATGCATCCAGGCACTGTTGAATGAACCATTGGACAGTTAGCAACCAAGATTTGGCACTTATGAAGAAGCCAAACCAAAGATTGAGTGAGATCATTTTGTCAAGAAAATTGTAAACAAGAAGAACAAAATGGTAAAGGACTTAACCAAGAAATTTGTAGTTACTGAAGAAGGTGAAGAGGAAACAAAAGGAAAGCAGGAAGAAACCAAGGGCCAGTCACCCATCGGTGAAGATACAGAAAAGAGTGATTCAGAGGCCACATAGTTAGATTTGCCACCTCCTCCTCCACCTAAGAAATCAAGAACAACTGCTACTTCAAGGACAAGAAGCAAAACAACAAAAGAAGCAACTCCTTCACCATTAAAGAAAGGGAGAGTGAGAACCTATAAGAGGAAACCAGTCTCACCCAAGGAGAAAAAAAACAAAAGGAAGAAGTTGACTAGAACTCAAGAAGATCTAGATGCCTTGGCTATGGATGAAGCTGACATAGAAGTACAAAAAGGGAAAGAACCCTTGATCCCTAACACCATTGATGAAATATGTAAAAACATTTCAGAATCTCAATCTATTTCAGATCCTAATATTAGGAAATGGTTGAAATTTGATCCAGAGGATCAAAATAAAATTGAAGATGCTATAATTGCTAAAATGCGCAAACACAATTATGTTCCACTTCAATTCACAGAATTTGAAGTACCTAAGGAGCTAATGAATAGATTGTCTGCAAGATGGACATTTGCACTTCATCAATAAAAAGAGATAAGAGAAAGAGTACTTTTTACTCTTATACCTTCTAATTCAAAGAAGGAAGAGATAAATAAAATGCTGGAAAAATATGAAAAGGAGTTCTCACCCAAAATGAGAGCATACAAATTTCTCAAAGGGAAGCTAATTGAGCTAGATCAGGAAAGCATTAAGAAGTGGTCTAAAATACTCAAGAAGCCCACTAAGGAAGCTAGCCTGGAGAAGGAACACATCATCACTAAAGATGTACAAGATGACTCATTAGTGGAATTGGAAAGAGAAGAGAATGATGCAACTGGAAACCAAAATAGTGAAGTTGTAGATGAGGTATGGCCCGACACTAATCTTGACAAAACTCAGAGTGAGGAAAGCCAAATTCCACCGATCCCAACTCATATTGACTTGGATGATGAAGCAGAGGTTACCAGAGAAGAATTGACAATAAAAGGTAACATAAATGAGGATTTCAATGATGAAACATGTTTGGATAATATTGTTAATGACATTATAGGAAAAGACCCTGCAGAAGAGGTGCAAAAAGATGAAGATATCACTATTGCACAAGGTAATACTGACAAACAAAACACACTTACTGACACTGTAGAGGTAAATACACCGACCAACATGAAAATATTGATAGAAGCTATTGATATTGATTCATGTCAAGAGAAATCATCTAAGAAATATAATGACATACCCAAGGACACAGGTAATCATGAAATTAAAGATGCATTGGACACACAAAAAGATACAGACATAGAGATGAAGGATGCAACTAACACTTAGCAAAAGTTGTCTATTTAAAAAGACAAAGGAGAATATACTAACAAAGATGGAACATTGAGAAAGGATGAAGAGAAAGAAAAGAGTGAAGAAGTTAAGCAAGATGATAGCATGAAGCAAAAGGAAGAAAAATCTGTTGAAACACCCAAGGCCACTGAAGAGACATCTTCACACAACCAATAGGTGGACTCTAAACAAAAGCAACATGACACTTCATCTTATTGACCTTCACCTATCAAATCAATCCAATCTCAAGATCTACAAATGACAGTTCACCAATCTGCCTCCCAACCAAAGAAAAAGAAGAAGAAAGTAATGAAGAAAGACATCTTGGTTGTAACACTTGATGAGGTGATCAAAATACCAAAGTGGGATGTATCTACTTTAGATACTGAAACACTTCAAAAGTTTGGAATGATGTGTCAAAGAAAAGCCATACAAGAGAAAATGAGAAAGGCACATAGGGAAGCCTAATCACTTGACAAAGCTAGGGATATACTACATCAACTTGTTCTTGATATTAAAGTTAAAAATTACATATCAGTCATGGAGAAAATTGCAGTTCTTACCGACACCATCACCACTCAAGGTATAGATGCAGAGAAGAAAATGGAAGAATAGGCAGAGATGAAGAATCGACACAAACTAGTAGAGAAGATCAGCCAAGAAGTGGTAGAAAATAAGGTAAAGCTCTCTGAATTAGCAAGACAATTATAACCTATGATTACAGAATCTATTACCTTCATTCAAAATATGTGCACACTTGAAAATTTCACAAAAGAGAATAGTGAATATTTGTTCCAACTAGATTTAGATCTGACAGCAAGTGCACAAAGTTTAACCTCTGATGAAAATGCAATAAAGTTGCATCATGACAAGATCAAAGAGGTAAAGAGGTTAAGACAAGAGATATGGGATGCAAAGACAGTTTAGAAATGAGGTTACCGCACTGCAAGCTCACATATTGCCAAACCTCACCACTCTGCAACAACACATTACAGATGCAGGGAATCTGATATTGACCTCGGAGATGTCTGTGGTAGACAACATCTACGATATGCATGTGAGGATATCACTTGACCATATGGCTCTAGAAAATTTGAAATAAAAATGGGAGAAGATAATGGAGGAAATCAAAGCCTCACACTCCCACATTTTTGACAAGTTGTAAGTACCTTTGCCTTTATTATCAAAAAAGGAGGAATGAATGGTGCATATATACAATATACTACATTAGAAAAAGAGAGGAAAAGGATATGTATGTTGTATGTAAAACAAAAATAGATATGTAAAATATATCAAATATCAAAAAAAGGGAAAAAAAGGGAAAAAAAGGGGAAGGCAATTATATGTACATAAACTTACACTTACCAACATATGCATAGGGGGAATCATAAAATGACTAAGGATGAAGTATACATAGGTATACATATTAATACATTAAGTATGTTTCACATATCAGTTTTTGATACTAATGTCAAAGCGGGAGATTGATGACATTAAGTTTTTCCATTAGTATACTTAAGTGAAAAACATGATAAAGGTCATCAGTATAGGCATACCCGAGAGATAGCACACTGCATACCCGATGAGATAACAATGATTGTCATAAAAATTCTAATTATATAATTTCCTGACAAACACTACCAAGTGTTGAACCGACGACAAAGAAAAAGAGGACATCACCGACGAAACATCGTTGACGGATCCAAAATCACTAAACCGACAGTACAATTTTATGAACACCATCGACAGAGCAGAAAAGGAAAGGAACCCGATGAATATTTCAATATAGGGACACTGATGGAGTAGAAGCCTGATAGAGAAAAGAAAGAAAGAAACCCAACAGACTGACAGAGCAACCCCACCATCAGAATCAAGAGTCAGCTAAAGAACCAACAAAAAGTGGATCTAACTTTCCACGTCAGATAAAACATTGTAATTCTATTTATAGAGTTTGAATTTGTTTTAAATCATTACTTGAAATTCAAGCAAGTATATTGTAAATGTTTTAAAGCATCTTAATGGATCTAAAACATAACTAAGTAAAGATCAAGGTCAAGTTGTAAACCTTGAATCTAGAGTTAAACTTGAAAAGCGTGAATCAAGAATGGACCTAGAAACTAGTATATATAGATGTTCAATCATTGTAATAGATATAGTTGAAAAATGAATGTAGCCACAAAGAGCATCTAAGAAGCAGAAGTAAATTCATGCAAAGTTTAGAAATAGATCATATCAGTTCTCAAGAACACAGAGAAGGCTACTGACTAGTAGAGAAAAGGTATCATTCAATCACTCAAAGTGATTATATATACATTGTAAGATTTATAGGATATGTTATCAGCAATTAGAGATTACATTTACTATTAGATCAAAATTTATAATGTATTTGTATTCAAACAAGTGCATCACATCAAAAATCCTTTAGTAGAAGGACTTAATAGTTCTTGATAAATCTCTTAACAAAGTGCACACCTAATGGTGTTACTAAAGCTTCAAATGAAGTAGATCCTAAAAGGTCTCCTCTAATACTCCTAATAGGGTAGATCATTAGAAGTGATCAAATTGTAAGCCTTAACTGACTCCCTTCTTATCTGCAGATAGCGAAGTTTTGTGGGTGACATCCCCACCACAGTTTTTACTTCCTAACAAGAGTTTTCTATGATATCATATCTTGTGTTATGTGTTATTTATTTTCATGTATGTTTCTTGAATGTTTACACATGTAAAGAACTTATGTTATGATTTCACATACATAAAGAAAGATGAGCAGATACATAGGTGAATATACAAATCTGATGACACAAAGGTTAATGGGCTAATCACATAAAAGTTTTAGAGGTACTGATTCACCCCTCCCCTCTCAGTATATCATCCTGGTAATTCCAACATGCACATCCTCAGGGATTTGATGTGGGATCCTGTGTGTTAGCATAGTTATATCATGATTTATATGAAGTTATGTATAGAGCTAGTGCAATGATATCAACAGGTGCAGTTCTGTAATAGTTATGGACTTGGGAGCACATCCCTATTACGAGGCCTATAGAAGCTTGAGTTCAAGGTCGAGGATGGATTTATGCATTTTTTATGATGGGATGGTTGTCCAGTGTCACCTGGGTAAGCTTCAATATTGGTGTCATGCCATTAATGATATCAACTAGGTCGTATGTAGACCTTACCTTGGTTGTGAGGGATGGTGGGAGGATGATGATGATCTCCCCTACATGTTTTCACTGTGGTGGATGATTGGTCGATCACCATTTTTTATTGAGAGATTATTCTTCGGGAGAGTTTCTAGGCAGTATGAGAAAGTACATGACATGCCTCAGGGTATGGCTTTATACGCCTGAGTTCAGGTAGAGAGATCTATGTGGGGAGCACAGGTGGATTACCAAATTTCTGGTAATGATATTGATCGATTGATATATACCTAGTGGGACATGATATACCATGTTGCTGATGAGAGGATGTCTGTGGAGTACCGAGGGTGGTTCTCTCATCACCATTTTATGAGATTTGCATATCATGCAGAGCCTATACCAGATGCAGATGATTCCTCTGATGATGATAGTGGAGATGGTGGTGATGGTCGTGGTAGTTGTAGGAGGAGAGCATGGAGACAGAGAGATCCTCAAGTATAGAGAGCTACGTGAAATCAAATGTGGGCTGGTCATGTTAGATCTCAAGGTGGTGGATTTTTTCAGCCTAGGTAGAGACATGATCAGGGACCTTTGCGGAGATAGGCACAGCATAGACCAACTATAGATTGGGGTAGGAAAAGACATAGATGGATACAATTGGCTAGATAGGGTCCCTTACAAGTTCCCGTTGGCAAGTGATCAATTTGGGTAATGTGATTCCCTTTTTGTTTTTCATTTATGGTAACACATCCAGGTTTAAGATCGATTGTTTTGAAGATAAGTTTTGGTATGTCCAAAATTGACTAAGTACAGAAACAAAGATACACTATTGTTTTGGATGTTGAAGACAGAGATCGATGAATTAAGACATGCGAGCTTAGTGGAAGACAATATGGAATATTTCTGGCATACACCTAAGATTGATTTGGTTTTGGATAACTGTACGGAGAGTTATGAGGATTTGAAGACTGATAGATAGTAGAGAACAATGATACAGAGTAGTTGGATAGCAATGAAGAATAAAGGAGCAAGACTTGGACCCCAAGAAATCAAAGTTGTATTTTTGTTATTGATAGTCTATACTTTGACGATGCAAGAGTGCCAACTATGCATTTGATATTTTCTATTAAATGTATGTTGTATTGAAGGTTGACTTAGTACTATTTGTAATATTTATTCTGAGAGCCAACTTTGTAAATTTAAAAGGATATCTATGTAGGATCTTGTTGGTAAAGATTGTGTGTTGTGATCAAGTGAAGGATATGTAGAGAAGACATGTGAATGGTAGAGAAAAGAATGGTAGAGATATAAAAAACTATCAAAGCATTTGTGATGCTTGTTTGTGTTCATCACTAAGAACCTTTTGTAACAAAATTACATTGTAAGAGTTGTAAGCTCATTGGCCCCTAACAGGGTGTTGTGAAACTTTAACATGGTTGTTATTCCTCTAATAGGGAAATGTACTATCTAATATTCAGCTCCTAATAGGGCTAGGTCTCCTTACAGGGACATTATACTTTAGTACATGCTTTTGGGTATCATCCCCACTGAGGTTTTCCCTTGGCCAGGGTTTCCTCATAAAAAAATCGTGGTGTTATGAGTTCTGTGTCTTTTTTTATGTTCTTTCCTTTACTGCAATTGTATGGTTAATGTTCAAGTGGTTGAAGAATTTAATTAACTTTTATAATATTGATTCAGCCCCCCTCTCAGTATTATCCAATCCTAACAATTGGTATCAGAGCTTTGGCCCTTGGAGAGAAATACTAACAGCTTGAGGGAGAACAAAATGGATTTGAATGGTTTGCAGGAGAACTTTGAAGCTGCACTTGAAGACCTTGATAATGCTAAAGAAGAAAATGGAGAATTGAAGTTCAACCTCTGAAGAGATGATAAATTCATAAAGAAACTAAAAGAACAGCTTGAACTTTCCAGAAGTCAGAGAGAAGATCTTGTGGTTCATATAAAAGAAGACTTAGATGAGGACAATTCAAATCAAGTGAAGCAACTAAAAGAAGAGATTGAGACTTTGAAGCTTGAGAACAAGAATATGGCTAAAGAAATACAGATATAGGAGGATGCTAAGAAGAAAGCTGAAGAAACCTTGAAAAATTCATTGAATCAAATGAAAGATGAAGCTGACAACTATAAGAACAAATACTTAGAACTGGAGAAATACAATCAGATTGTGAAAGGTGAACTTACTGAAGCAAAGAAACATATTGAGAAAATTCACACCAGTAGTGACTTGATTGATGAACAGTTAGACAAGTAGAAACCTAAAGGTGACATGACTGGTATTCGCTTCAATGAAGCTGAATGTTCAAAGAATCATGAAGAGAAATCAGATGAGAAGATTGATGCTGAGAAATCATCTAGTGAAGAACCTAAAGAGTAGATAAGACCTTTTAGAGGTAGATGCTTTGGTTGCAATAGATTTGGACATGTGAAGAGAGACTGCAGAGGTAATGCCCCTTTTAGAACTTTTTCTGGTTATTGTTTTAACTATAATGGATATGGGCACAAGAAGACTGAATGCAGAAGACCTAATCAATTTGGATATAGAAAAGACAATGGAAGAGAGCCTACAATGAAACCTACATGCTACAAATGTAATAACATTGGAAACATTGAAAATTACTATAAGTTACAAGTTAATAAAGAAATAAGACCCTTTATATGTTAAAAATGCAATAATCTAGGACATATAGAATAGTTTTGCAGGTATAATGGAGTAGATAATAGAAGAACACCACCTCCTATGGATTCATAGAAGAATGGAAATGATACTGGCAAGAGTTTTGTAGATGTGAAGAATGATTTTGAAAATTGATTTAAGAAAGAAGAAGACAAAAACAATGGTAAGATATGAAAGATTAAACAAAATAGTGAGACATCGGTTCAGGGAGAGTCAGTAGATGTTACTGGATCTTTTCTTGAAGGTAGCAAGACAGAATCAACCTAATCAGCCGATCATGGCCTTAGGGGAGCATTAAATGCAACACATCAAAATTTATCTTGCCCCACAAATCATGTAGTGAGCTCATGCAAGCTTGGGAATATGTTGAGATTGCATTATGGATCATATATCTAAGAGCGCATCATTAGCCGACTTGTATATTTTGATGGTGAGATTCAGTAGCCGACCAGACAGTTTGGAGTAAAAAGAAAAGTCATAACCTAACTTGTATAAAGCACCATTTTATGATCTATTTTTCTATCATTTGACAAGGATCAAGCCAAGGAGATTAGAGATAAGAAGTATTCAAACATTTCTACACCTGCGGTGTGTGATCGATCAAAGCATAAACTTGGATTTCCATGTGTGAAAGGTATTCTACATTATCTAAGCCATGGATGCACCTTTAATTTTTGATGTTGTTGATCATCCTAGATACAAATTCAAGAAAAATCCTTATAAGTCATGTGAAGAGGATCCGGAAGGAGCATTTTCACATACCCCACATGACATATTGCACATAGAAGATATTAGGGCTTACATACACTATAAGTATGACACATTGGAAGACAAAGATATATATACTAAAATTGAAAACATGTCTGAAAATAGAATCATGAAGGAATAATGGAAACACATTAGTCAATTAAGTATAATGAAGATTATGAACTTGTGCGACTTCGATGAAAACAAATGGTTTAAAATACTTATGATCAGGGTTCATGACCAATTCATATGGATTTGTAGCCAACCTGTGAAGATATGAAGTGACCTAATTCATGAGATTACTGGTTTATATATCACTGGAGTTCTACATGTTGTGGAGAAGCATGTCAAGAAGGAAGTCGAAACCCTAACACACTCAAATCAGGACAAAAGGGAAATGACAGTAAATGATATTCTTCAAAAATATGTAAGGTTTATTGTAATGATACTTGGTTACAAATTTTATTACAGCAACAGACCAAATTTAGTATAAGATAGAGTGATTATGATGGCTTGGAGAATGATAAAGGAAAACATAGTACAATCTATGAAAAGTATTGGCACAACAATTCATTGAGAATGTTAAACTTGTAAAGAAGGACAGGACAAAATTTTTCAGATTTGGATCATTATTGGTACACATGTTCATTCATATTGAACATAAGTTTCCTGGTCTACACTCTAGTGGCTGGAAAACTAGAGTTCCTACTAGTATACTAATCTCACAGAGTTACAAAAGACAGAACACTACTTGGGTAGATGGAGAATTGTTTGCAATGATCAAAATTCTACAAAGACAAATGAAGAGTAGATACAGACTACATGAGGACATTGTTGAGAAGTACAAGGACACAATTTGTTTTATGGTTGAAATAGACTGTGTATTTTTTGAGGTAGTGACCCCTAGAAATAAATGGTGGTACCCTATGGGTTATGAAGTGAGTTCCGAAGTACTCACCATGCAAGTAGAACATATTCTTGCATCAGAAGTTGATACATTAGAAGAGAGATGGGGAACATATGAGGAGAAGTCAAAGAAGGTAAGAGAAGTATAGTATAGAGGACAGAGGAAGAGAAAGATTTCTAATCTTATTCGTGACTATGGAGTAAAGGCTGGTCTATTTGAGGAAAGACTAATAGATATGAAGAAGAAGATGGAAGATAGATCCCTTGGAGTAGCTAGTGGAAGCATTAATGCCCCTTCCACCCCTGAAGTAATTATGGTTGATAACACACCTCCACCACAGCAGCAGGTAGAACAAGTGAAGGAAGTTACTCCTAGAGTAACTAGATCTAGTATGCAAACAAAAGAGAAGAGCACAGCTGAG
>MU224010.1:1071241-1084181 GCA_018584345.1 Thuja plicata
CAAAGTATATCAAATGGATGTCAAGTCAGCATTCCTAAATGGAATACTTGAAGAAGAGGTATACATTGAGCAACCATAAGGGTTTGTAGATCTAGACAAGAGGAACATGGTATGTAGACTTCACAAAACCTTTTATGGATTGAAACAAGATCCTAGAGCCTGGTATGAACAACTTCATTCCTATCTAATAAGTATTGGATTCATAAGGACTAGTGAAAATAGTAATCTTTATTTGAAAGAAGATACTGATGCTAAAACTTTGATTGCTGAAATATTTGTTGATGACATCATATTTGGAGGAAATGATATGCTATGCAAATCATTTTTTGATGAGATGAGAAAAGAATTCAAGATGTCTATGTTTGGAGAGATCAAGTTCTTTCTTGGTCTACAGATCATTCAACAAAGTGAAGGTATTTTCATTACACAGTACAAATACATCAAAGAGGTCCTAAAAATATTCAAGATGGAAGATTCCAAACCATTTGGAACACCGATGGCTACTAGATGTAAGTTAACAAAAGAAGACAAGACAACAGAGGTAAATCAAACTTTCTACAAATCAATGATTGGAAAACTCATGTATGTTGTACACACTAGACTAGATATTGCACATGTAGTAGGAATTGTTGCTAGATTTTCTGCTAACCCCAGGGAATCACATATGACTGCTATGAAAAGAATCCTAAGATATCTGAAGAACACTGAGGAATTTGGCTTATGGTATAAAAGAGAAGGAAAATTTTAACTAAAAGTGTTTATTGACGCTGATTGGGCTGGAAATCTTAATGACCGGAAGAGCACAACTAGAGGAGCATTTTTTATGGGTGACAAACTTATCACATGGATTAGCAAGAAGTAGGGATGTATCTCATAGTCTAATGTAGAAGTACAATATGTTCATACTGCTACAAATTGCTCAAATATTGCATGGATCAAACAGTTGCTAGAAGGTATGCATATGAAGATCTTAGAACCAATGACTATCTATTGTGATAACACCAATGCAATAAAAATTTCAAAGAATCCAGTCATACATGCAAAGACTAAACACATTTCCATCAAGTATCATTATCTAAGAGAACAAGTTCAAGAAAGAGAGGTGATACTTGAGTATGTGCAATCAAAAGAACAATTAGCTGATATCTTCACCAAGCCACTGCCCAAAGATACATTTGAGTACCTGAGAAAGAGACTAGGGGTCAAACCCTTGTCTACCAGTTAGTAAAAGACTGAAGGTTGCATTAGCCTATATATTATCAGAATATCATTCATGTTGATGCAAGCAAAAAGATGAAATTTAAAGCTACATCTATATACAAGAAGGTATATATCATAATTGAGCACCAAAGCATATTTTTTTATTGTTGATGGATAAGGGAAATTCAAGGAATATATTATGGATGGAAGAAAATGATTATTTGACATTAATGTCAGATATCTGTGAGATATTTTTTTTGGCATTGTTGTTAAAGGGAGAGAAAGTATCCATATTATCACGGTCTTTAGAAAAAGAAGAAAGATTATCCATTATCAGATTACTCCAACAGGGAGAGATCATATCCATAGGGAGAGTTGCTGACAAAAGATAGAGACATCAAAGAAGAAGAACAGTCAAAAGAGAGATATTGACACAAGGGAAGGACGCAGTGCATCAAAACAAGAAACACAAAGAACTGCAAGGATCAAATCTAAGCTAACACAGAGCTTATCGGTGGTCATACGTTTTCATCGGTTATCAAAAAAAACTGCTTGGTAGTTGGATGAATCTCAACAATTGTATTTCATATTGTATTAGAAATAGTATAGTGTGATAATATAACCTTTTTTTTCATCAATGCCAAAGGGAGAGATTGATGACATGTAACTGATTGAATGTTTGATAATGTTAAGTTGAAGATAATGAAAGGCATTAAATTAGTTAATGGTTTGTATTGTCATTGATGTCAACTTGATATCATCTGAACGGTCATGTATATAATGCCAAAGACCTCAGAGAATCAATGGAACAAAGATTATGCTTTCAACAAAGCATAAAATTCAACTATTCACTAAGTGATAGATAACACCGATGGAGTGCACACCATCGGTAAAGGAAAAGAACCAAAGTCACAGTGATACCTGATGAGCAGAAGACAATATTGCCCAACAAAGCAAAATCACATGATGCCCAACAAGTTGAGAACATAGTTGCCCGACAAGTAAAATCCAATGATGCCTGATGGACAGAGATCCTGAAGCTGACTGGAGTCACACCGATGGAACTAGTAGTTGTCACAGATGACTAACTGCAAAGTTGACCAATAGAATAGAGAGTTCAGAAAATGACAAAATATCTGGCTGGAAAGAGCTAAAGATAGACTTAATTGGTTGTTTTCATTGTTTTATTCGACCAAAGTTATGTGATTGATTTAAAGAAGAAATGTATAGTTGGTAAGAAGATAACTACAAGATAAATCAGGAGTTAAGATTTAAATTAGATTGGCTGGATTGTTTTTCACACCAAGAATCAAGAATCAAGAATCAAGAAATGGTGAATATCATGTCTATATAAGAGACAAGCTTAATTCATTTTTTATCATCACAGAAAGGGGGAGTGAATAGAAAGAGGATGCTAAAGAGAAACTGATGAAGGATAACTTCATACAGTCCTGATCAATCAAGTTGAAGGAGAGCTAAAGAATTATGTAGACACTGATGAATAGTGAAGCAGAGCATCATAGAGTAGAAAGTGTGGAGCACAAAGAATTGAATTGATACTTTGATCAGAGAGGTAATGTGCTTAAATAGATCTAAAAATCTTCAATTCAAGTTGCATTAGAAATAGGTCATTATGTTTCAGTTTAACCATTGAAGCATCAAGTCTCTTAATAGAGCAGGACTTAACAGTCTTATATATATTGAGGTACATCCCAAGGAGTGCCAAAAAGGTTGATTCATGAAAGTAGCACTAGATTTTCCCAAAGCTTATTGACAGCCTAAGAAGGAGGCTAATTAAAGGATGGTAGCAAATTGAGTTTCCCAGTACTAAGTGACAAAATCTATGTATAAAATCCTCTAACAAGGTCACACCTAACAGTGTGTTTGTAACCTTTAACAGGGTTGGATCTTAACAAGGCTAACTTTAGAAGAGTGAAAATTTGGGGTACCGGTCCCAGTGGATTTTTCCCTTAACAAGGTTTTCACGTTAAAATCCATGTGTTATGTGTGTATGGTTTATTACCTTACTATTTTACATTTCACATATGCATTTCTGGATTTATCAGTATACTCTGCATAGTTATTGAGTGTTGGTAAATAAGTTTTAGTGCTTATCAGTAATCAAGGAGAATAAGGTCAGAAAAGGAAAACCAACAGACAGTTAATTATTATAAGTATTTAATGGCATGCATCTTGTAAGGGACATAATAATCTAAGGTTTATTTGATTGGTGGTTAGAAAAAAGAAAAGTTTTTGAAGCCACTGATTCACCCCCCCCCCCTCAATTATTACTAACACTTTCCTTTACTAAAATTGTATGGTTAATATTCAAGTGGTTGAAGAATTTAATTAAATTGTATAATACTGATTCACCCCCCCTCTCACTATTATCCAATCTTAACACTTCCTTTACAGGTTCAGGGTCCTCCTTAGGGACCAACATCTCCACAGAGACATGTGCCTCCTCAGGTAGATCCTCAGGTTGTCACATCATAGGTGCATGTTACCCCATAGGTACCTCTCACACAAGAGGCACCTTAGGCTCCTCAGATTCTTCTGATGGTAGACATTCTAGTATAGGATTCAAGGACTTTGTAGGTAGGGATGACTACTATGATTTATCGGATGGATCAGGTGACCACTCTGCTACAATAGTTTCTGTCGATGATGGCACAGTTGCCAAATGTTTCTAGTGCGAGTCAGGCATCACTGACTACTCAGGATAAATCAGGTGACAGTGGTCTAGATGGCACAGGGGGTACAAGTACAGGCGATAGATTAGGTGCTGCTACTAGTAATGAATCAATTTCCCCTACTGGGTCTTGATATAGATACGAGAGTTGATCTTCTGATATGACATTGATGTATCATTTGTATTTATTGATCACGACTTTGATTATGGATCATTTTGTTGATGTATCTTGATATACAGATTTTGTATACTCTTTGTTGATGGATATTTAGTGATGATTACTCTTTTATTCCCCATTGATGTTGTTATGATGTTGATGTGAGATTTCTTTATATGCAGATCTACATGATTCCTATGATGCATTTACTTTCCTTTTTATGCTATAGATGCAATGTCTTATATTATGACATAGATAAATGGATGCAAATGATTATGCAACTACTTATATATGGTTGTGATATTATCATGATGTTATAGTTTATGCAATGCAATGGTAAAATGAATGCAACGATATTTTTGGATTTTTATATATGAAACTTTATGGATGAAATGCAATCTTAAGGATGAAAATGAATAATGATTGAATGATTGTTGTCTTTTCTTTTCTTGTAATGTAGAAAGATAATGATTAGTGATTAATGAATGGATGCAAACGATAATCTCACATTTTGATTTGAAACCTTTGAATTGATTGAACTCAAAAAAATGATTAACCCCCTTTTGAAGTTGAAAAAATCCTCTAAATAATGTAATTAATCTAACATGAAAATGTAAGGCAATGCAACTAATTGTCATTTATTTTTGTGAAAGAAATGCAAAAGAGATATGTTTTTATCATTGAGAATTGTAGAACTAGGAGTCGATACAATCCTTACTGGTGCCACTGCGACCGTAAGAATATGAATATGAATTTTATCTCATTTGGTAACCTCTTTTAGGAACTAGTAAAACCCTCTCTAGTTGAATGACCAACTATGGGAGTTTTAATACTAGTTTCATCAGATTCAATGTTGCAAGTGGATTTTGGTATTAAGATATGGAAGATCTAAATAACCAAGGTATCCTTTAGTGCAAACAAACAAAGGTTAACCCTCCTTCCCATATGAATGTCATCGATGGTTCTTTGATGATCGTGTCATTAGATAAATTCACACAAGTTAGTGGATCTTCCTCAAAATAGTCACACAAAAGTCAAGAAAAAAATCATGTCTTCATCATCCCCAATCTAGTCGAAACATCATTAATGAGATAAAAAGAACATGACTTGAAAAATGTTAATGAAAATCATCAAAAATTTCAATTGTTTTGCAATGTATCAAGATTTTCAATAAGAATTCCAAACATTCTAATCATTTAGGGTGTTGTCAATTTTTAATCCTAATAAAATAGGTCAATGAAGGTCAAGGATCAAGTTATGCGATCAAACTGTTTAGGTTGAACATTGATATCCATCAAAGGTTCCAAAATATCTCCCCTCTGAAATTCTAAAAATTTTCTTTTGTCATGTGACCGAAATGTAACACTTTTGAATCCATTTGTACCAAAGCCAATGATTTTCCCCTAGGTCATAAGTGAAACCATGTGTAAAGCTTGGGCAAATGAAACCTATTATGTGACAATGCAGCTGAGAGAATTTATTATGACTATGCACACAAATGAAAGATGCAATGAGGATGTGTACAAATGAGATGGTGAAAAGGAAAATGTTCAAATGCAGCTAGGAAAGACCTAAGGGAACAAAAAGTGCTTGTTTCCAGGTTTTTACCTTTTGGGTTTATTGCTCTTTTTCTCTCTTTTTTTTTTGCTACCAAAGCGTATATTGCTAGGTTTTCACCAAGCTCATTTTCTCTTTTGCAATTTACTTTGATTTTTTTTTTTAATCATGAAGGTGCCTATTTTCTAGGTTTTCATCAAGACAACAATTTTCTGATTTTTGAATGTTTTTTCTTTCTTCATGCTCATTTTTCTCCTTTTTCTAATTTTCTGATTTTCCATTGTTTTTTATTTTTGATCTTTCTGATTTTTTTGGATTTTGATCTTTTCTCATTTTTTTGTTTGGATTTTTTACTTTTCTTATGTACAAAGAAGATGCTAACTCATCTGATACACTTGTCTGATTCTCTGTCTTCTGATACTCTTTCATATGATTAGGTATGAAACCTCTTTAAATGGATGTTATTAAGGGGCTCTTGCAACTCATCACCTTCACAATCCACTAGTTTGTAGGTTCCCATTCCAAAAGAAGAAGTGATAAAAAATGGTGCAAGCCAATTCACTTCATGTTTTCACTTGTTTTCTCTATCAGCTTGATTTTAAGGGTTTTCTCTTAACACTATGTCTCCCACTTGAAAGGTTCTTGGTTTGATATGCTTGTTGTAATTTCTTGAAATTCTGTTTTGATATATCTTCAAATGATCATATGCTTATATTTGATGTTCCTCCAACAATTCCATTTGTTGAAGTCAGGAATCCCTGTAATCCGCATCAGTGATTAATACATGTAGTGAAACTCTTAGGGATGGAATCTCAACTTCCAAGGGTAAAATAGCTTTGGCCCCATAAACTAAGGAGAATGGTGTAGCTCCTATTGGTGTTTGGATGCTAGTTTTGTAGGCCCACAATGCTGAGTTTATCTGAATATTCCAATCTCTTCCTTATTTATCAACCAATTATTTCAATATTTTGAGGATGTTCTTGTTCGTAGCCTCAACTTGTCCATTACCTTGAGGATAGTAAATGGAAGAAGAATGATGAGTGATATGAAATATTTCACAAAGTTCATCCACATCTTTGTTCTTGAATTTTTTTTCGTTATCAGTGATGATGGAATGAGGAATACCATATCTACAAATGATGTGATTAAGGATAAACATGGAAAAAATTTTCCCCATTGCATTTGTCAAAGGAACAAACTCTACCCATTTAGTGAAATATTTTGTCATTGTAAGGATATATTTATGTCCATTAGAAGATGGTGGGTAAATCATGCCAATTAGATCAAAATCCCATTGATAAAATGACCATGGTGTGATAAATGGATGCAATTCTTGTGCTGGTGCATGGATCATGTCTCCATGATATTGGAATTTTGAACAAACTTTCACAAATTGGCAAGCATCTTTCTCTAAGGCTTTCCAGAAATACCCCATGTGAAGGATTTTCTTAGCTAAATTTAATCCACTTGAATGTGACCCACAAATCCCCTCGTGAACATATGTTAAAGATAATCTTTATTCCTCTTCCTTTAGACACTTAAGGAGCATTCCTTTAAGACCCTTGCAATACAATGTGTCTGATAAGATGGTAGAATGAGTTGATTGTCTTTTGAAATGTCATTTTTGAGCACGGGTTTGGTCCAAAGGTAAGGTTTGGACTTTAAGATAAGTATAGATTTGTCCATACCGGGGTGAGTCATGTCCATTAATAAGGGTAATTATTTGGGTATCAGGTAAGTCAAATTCCGGTTTTGTCAACTCTTCCACCAAGAATTTGTACCTTGTATTTTGATCAGGAATTTGGAGTAATGAAGCCAAGGTAGCCATTGCATCAACTGCTCTATTTTTATCTCATGGAATTTTCTCAAAATTTATCAAGGAAAAATACTTTTTCCAATCATTCAAAATCATTTTATATGGCATCTATATTTCATCTTTGGTGTTGTATTCATCATTGATTTGATTAATGACTAATAGAGAATTTCCACAAACTTGCAATTTTGTGACATTCCATTCTAAGGCCATTTTAAGGCCTATGACCAAAGATTCATATTCAGAAATATTAATTGTGCAAGGAAACAATAGTTTGTAGGATTTGGGAATTTTGTATCCTTGAGGTTCTATCAAAATAATTCCTTCCCCTAAACCATTTTGAGTATAGGACCCATCAAAATATAAGGTCCATGTCTTTGCTTCCACATTAACAATTTTTGCATTAGGAAACTCTACTTGAATTGGATGTGTAGACTCTAAAGGATGTTCAGCCAACTGATTAGAAATCATTTGTCCCTTTATTTCTTTGCTATCTATGTACTCAATCTCAAATTCACTAAGCACCATTACCCATTTTGCAATCCTTCCCATTAGAGTTGTTTTACTAAGTAGATACTTCAATGGATCAATTTTTGCAATTAACTTCACTTTATGCATCAACATGTAATGTCTTAGCTTTTGAGAGGTAAACACCACTACTAGGAAACCTCTTTCCATGAAGCTATAGTTCAATTCATATTTTATCAATTTTCTACTCAAGTAGTAAATGGCTCTTTCTTTTCCTTCATTATCTTCTTGTGCCAATAGAACCCCTAAAGATTTCTCTGTTGCTGATATGTAAAGTAATAAGGGTTTGCCTTTGATAGGAGGCATCAAGATGGGTGGGTTCACCAAGTATGTTTTCAACAATGTGAAATATTTTTCACACTCATCATCCCATGTAAAAATGGTGGCTTTATGTAGAAATATTGTGAATGAATGGCATTTTTCTGACAATTGGGAAATGAATCTCCTTATGGATTGAAGTCTTCCTTGAAAAGACCTCATTCATATAATATTCTTGGGAATTTACATTTCCATGATTGCTTTCACTTTCTCTATATCTACCTCAATGCCTTTTGCAGAAATAATTTAACCTAAGAGTTTGCCAGATTGAACACCAAAAGCACATTTCTTTGGATTTAGTCTCACTTTTAATTACTCTAAACTTGTGAAGAAAGTTTATAATATTGGTAAGTGATCCTTTATTTCATGTGATTTTTCTAGAATATCATCCACATAGTCTTCTAAGAAGGTATGCATCATATCGTGGAAGATTGTGGTCATTGCTCTTTGATAAGTTGCTCCTGCATTTTTGAGACCAAAGGGCATCACATTCCAACAAAGGTTCCCCATGGGAATGTAAAAGTTGTCTTTTCTTGGTCTTTAGGTGCTATTCAAATTTTATCATATCCACTAAATCCATTCATTAAGGAAAACATAGAATGACCCACTATTATGTCCACTATAGCATCAATGCTAGGTAGTGGAAAATCATCTTTTGGGAAGGAAAGATTAAGCTCTCTAAAATCCATGCTAACTCTAATGGATTTGTCATGTTTTGTGACTGGTACAATGTTTGATATCCATTTTTCATATGCAATTACTCTTATGAATCCAACCTTGAGTAGCTTCTCTGATTCTACTTTTACTAAAAGTGCCACATGAGGGTGCATCTTTCTCAACTTTTTCTTTACAGGTTTCACACCAGGTCTCACTTTTAGATGATGAATTATAAAGCTTGGATCTAACCTTGGCATGTTAGAATAAGACCACGCAAAGTTAATTTTCTTTGTTTGAAAGAACTTGATGAAATCCTTCCTTTCTAGTGGACTCAAGGATGCTGCTAAATGAATGAACTTGGGATCCACTTCGATGCCAATGTTAACTTTCTCTGTTGGTTCAATAAGGATGAGTGAAATTTCATCTTCATGTTTTGGTAGGGTGTCTAAACTCTCTTCCTTAGCTTCCACAATTGGGTTTTCACATTTGGAAACATCCGATATTTTTACCTTTTTAGGTTCTAGCACTGCCACATGGTGGTTTTCACCACTAGACCTTTTCATTTTTTTGTATTTCATTCTTTTATTTTGTGGATTGAGAGGTTTCAACCCTACCTGTATCATTATTTCCAGATTGTATTCATTAGTGGAAGAAGATGGCTCAACCACATTTAGGTATTGGGCCATTGGAAGGTCATTGGGAAAGTATAATAGGTCATTTGGTTTGGATAAATACCAATCAATGAGTTTGGGGTGAATTAGGGCTAAGGACTCATTTGGAAAATTTTCATTCAAAAGGTTTAGGGTCATGACCTCATTTGAAGTTTCATACATTTTATCACATAGGTCTATGACATGGGCTTCCTCCAGCTGTTCAATGGAAGCAGGATCAAAATCCCCTTCACTAGAGTCCTCATTGATTTCTATGGGAAAGAATGCATGTGGATTAACTACAACATTTAAATCACCCCCCTACAAAGGTACCTAAGGTTCTCCTATCCATTGATTATTCCTAGATTCTTGACCTACATTAGATTCTTGAGGTTCACTTAATGCTTGTATAAAATTTGAACCTTGATGCTCATTGTCATGACTTGTGGCATTAGGAATGGTAGCATATGTGTGAATAACATCAACCTCTTTATCATGAAAAGGATCTTTGGATAGGGAATCCCACTCATAATCCATGGAATCATCCTCACTCTCAGATCCTACCATGTGTACATGTTCATGAAAATCATGCATTGGGCTTGAAATTTCTCCTTTATTTTGATAACCTATTCCAGATTTCTCTTCTTTTGATCTCCAAGCCGGTTCAATGGGTTCTAGAAATACTCTATTCTTGACTCCTAAGGGTCCTCTTCCCTTGTATCCCATTTTTTACATAATTTGATACCCTTTTCCATATTGCTCAGTTTGAATGTTGATGTGTTGTACTCTTTCCATAGGATTGTTTGAAGTGTCTTCCTCTTTGTAGAGCCATTGTAATACTTCATTGTCCTCCTTTTCTAGGGCTTATTTGTCACTCTCTCTTACAAAATGAGAGTTATATTTATGAGGTGGATGAGCACTTGATGGGTTTCCATGTGTCTTAGGAGAAGTTGGAAAATCAAATAGGGAAATGGAATATTCCCCCACTGCTTTGGAATTGATTCTACATTGCTTTTCAAAGTTATACATTATTTCATTCATCTTTTTCTATTTGTGCTTCTTGGATTGTTCTCTCTCATCCTTGGATTGTTTCAAAATTTCCATCTTTATTGTAGAAGTCTTAACTGAATTGTCATGTGAACTTTGACCCTCATAACTCACTTTCTCCTTTCCCTTAGTTGGTGTAGTTGAGTTAGTTTGATTAGGGTTTGAGGTAGATGTATTATTTTATGTTAACTTTGAACTTTCCTAATTTTCTTTTTCAATGGTGACATTAAGGATGACTCCTTCCCTATTATGAGGAATAAATATCTCATGACTTGATTTCAATGTGTTACAATATTGAAAGGGATTAGAATCTCCTCCAATTGTGATCTCTTCACCCATGTGTGGAAATTTTATATATTGATGATAGGTAGAAGGTACTGCTTGCATCTCATGAATCCATTGTCTTCCCAATAAGATATTATAAGTTATTTTCATGTCAAGAACTTGACATATGGTGTCTTTTTTGATAGGTCTAACTTGAATAGGTAGAACAATCATGCGTTTCGAAGATCTTTCTTCCTCATCTTAAGACTTAATGGTAATCTTATTTTTAGGATCAATGGATGATTTGGCTAACCCTAAAGACTTGAGAAGGTAAAATGTACAAATATTAAGAAAGTCTCCCACATTAATGGGGATTCTCTTGACCCTATGTCTTTGGATTAAAAATTCTATATGCAAGGGAAAATTTTGAGGGTGGGTAATAGACATATCATCTTGTTCAGAGAATGAAAGACAATGAGGGGATATGATATGTCCTAGCATATTTTGAAACTTATCTTCCTCCAAAGTTATAGGAATATTATTCTCCACTAGAGATTTTTCCAAGATCTCTTTTTGGTGAGGAGAAAGTTTCAACAACTCCAATATATAAATTTGGGCTGGAGTTTTGTGTAGTTGATCAACCAAACTATAAGGCTTTTTTGAAGAAGATGTTGGTTTAGGAAAAGTACTTGTTGGAGTGAGATGAAAAGGTTTGGGGGCACTTTCTTGTAGGGTAACTCTTTCTTCTTGCCCCTAGTTACAACATTAGAGGTCTCTTTGTTAGGTTGTTCCTTGATTACAACCACATTGATAGTAATATCACATTTGGATAGGGCATTAATACTATTGTAATAGCTATGTGCAAAGTTTACATTGTTGTTGCCTCTTGAATTGTTTCCATTATTCCCTCCATTATTAGAATTGGAAGATTCAGCTTTCTCATGCTTATAGAAAGGAGTTTAAAATGTCATGTGATCTTCATTATTTTGAGGTCCTTCTACCTTAATCACACCATTATCAGTAAGATCTTGAACCACATGTTTTAGGTGCATGCAAGAATTCACCTTATGTCCTCAATTCCTATGGTATTCACAATGGTTAGACTCACTCCACCATGTAGGCTTGATTTTTGGTTCATAGGGTTGAGCCCTGGGTATATCAATAATTTTATTTGCAATAAGAGTCCTTAATGCATTTTCAAGTGGTTCACCCAAGCAAGTGAAAGTCCTCTTAGGTGTTGGTGAAAAGAAAGGTATAGGCTTGCTATCCCCTTGATAATTACCAAAGTTATTATTGTTGGTATTGTTGTTGAAAGGCGCCTTGGGTGCTTGACTCAAATTGTTATCTTGAGTGAATACTCTTATAAGATTAAAAGGGGTGGCCTTCAAATTATTTACCTCTACAACTCCATCATTGACCACACCTTTATTGTTGTTCCTCATCCAAAACCTCTTATTGCTAGGAGGATTCCTATTTTTATTGTTATTGGAGGTATTGTTGTTGTTGTACTTATAAAGTTTAAGTTCTCCACTTTTAACCAATACCTCTTCTGTGGTAAACCTGATCTCAATTAGGTCTTGGAAAAACCTAGGACATTGCAACCTTAACTGATAGTTCATCTCATTACTCAAGCTATTAATAAATATGTCCATCTTCTCTTTTTAAGGTACACTTCAAGGGTATCTAGCAAATACTGCTCTCCATCTTTACAAGAAAAGTAAGAATCCTTCTCCTTCTCGTTGCTTGGTATTACATAAGTTTATCATGGTAACTGTTGTGGGTGCACAACACACACCCCATTTTTTGGTCCTCTGACCATGGGGACCCCCCCTTCTTTTGCTTTTTTAGTTTTTTTGGTCTTGTTTCCCCCTTTGATTCCTTGCTCGGTCAGCCTCAGAATAATATGTGTCAGCTGTAACCACCTAATTTTGGTCTGTCGCAACTATAGACCCTATTTGCCCTAAGTGTGATCATACCCTCAAGTTATGTCCAAACGACCCTGTTACTGTTTGGCATAATTCTTTTAATCAATTTAATGTCCTAGGTGATTTTTATCA
>MU224010.1:1092147-1103178 GCA_018584345.1 Thuja plicata
GTCTCTCCCATGCCTCATTAATGCCTTGGGCATTAAAGGCTCTTACATATGCATTTATTGGGCCTCCAAGTTCATAAATGAACCTTGTCCCCCTCTCCCTCTCCCATTCTTCTATAAATAGAAGCCTATTTTGAGAGCAAATAAGCCTTCTTTAGAGATCAAATTTGCATTGTTATGTTGCTAGTTTTATCATAGGATTACATGCTATTTTCATTTCATAACTAATTGTTAGTGTTATTTCATCATTTAGAGTAAGCTTGCATGCTTTTGCCATCATTCAGCTTATTTCAATTAAATCCTTCATACATAGGTTGTATTGGTCACTGTTTCATCAACATATTTTGAGGGCTGATATGTTGGTGGTCATACTCTTCCTACGTTAGAAGGCAATAGATCGGTTTTAGAGGGTTTTATGTGTTTTTCATATTTTCACTAACCCCATATTGCTAAAGTAATGATCTATTGATTGTTTGTGTACATTCTGACAGGTACCCATTTACACACGAACATCAGCATGATTAGACAAGGAAAAGCATCTTTTCAGCCTTTCAGCCCTTTCGGCATTTCAGGGGACCATAGTAATCCAAAATACCAAAATGGCCGAAAGGCCAAAAGTCAGTCCTTTTGGTTTTCTTAGCCTCCAAAAACATTGGAAGGCTGAAGGTATCTACCTCCAAAATTTTGATGTTTCGGACACCAAAAATTTTGACATTAAGGTCTGCAGGTTATGAATTGCAAAAATCCCTCATTCGAGATTACTTTGTGTTTTCGTTTGAAATTCCTCGAGAGCTCGCAGCCACAACATTTTTTTCACCCTCGACCCTAAGACTGATCATGCACTCACCTCCAAGCCATTGTTATGTCATCCTCCCCTACTCCTAGCCCCTCCAAGGTAGGTCTCGTTCACTACCTCACATTTTCTTTTCTCTCTGGTTTCTTCTTTTTAGGTTTTAGAGTTTTTTCATCCTAGTGCTTATCTGACCTAGGGCATGCAGATCTCCTTCTCCCCTGGTCTCTAAGGGCCTTCCAGCACCTTCTTTTTTGCAGGAGGTCCGTCCACGTCAAGTCAAGTTTTTTCCCCTCTAGTTTTGTTAGGGTTTTGTCTGGTCATGACCTTTCTCACAAGTTTTTCACCTCTGAAAGGGAAAAAATTAGGTCAATTTTTAGAGATTTGGCCCTTTTGGTGTTTTGGACCTCCGAAACATCCAAAAGGCTGACAAGACTGAATCCCCATAATTCTTATATCATCACTATTTTAGGGACTCATCCTTTTCGGTATTCCAGACCTTTGAAAGGTCCAAAATGCCAATAGATTTTAGTCTCCAAAACCTGGTTTTCAAGCTTTAGGATTTTGTATTTTCGGCATCTGCAAAACCTTCGTACTTTTGAATGCTGAAAGGTCTGAAGGAACTCCCTTCAAATGATGGCTTTTCGCACTTTCGACCTTTCAGCCTCTGAAATAGTCTTCAACATTTGAAACCCTGAAAGTGCAAAAAAACCTGCATTCTCAGTGACTTAGAGAGTTTTGCTTTGTTTTCTTAGTTTTGTCAGCTTTCTTTCATTTTTTTCTTCAAATAAGATACTGATACTTGCATATTTTATTACAGGAATACCCGAGAAAAAGACTACTTCACCCATGAAGTACCTATACAAGGGGAATACTCCCCATTCAAATATTGGAAACAAGCATAGTGAAATCACTGATACTAATATCGGGAATGTAAGTTGGGATCAATTCATGACAAGGTGTGTCTAACCACAAGGAAGATCAGAGGACTATAATTCATTTGTATTAGTAGGAATTGTTAATGTGGCAGCCCACCCAGTGGCCATAACCCCACCTAAATTAATCATGGCCTTGGAAAACCACTATGACTCAGACAAAAGGGTGGTTCAAAACATAGAGGTAAAAGTAGTATTAGATATTAGGTTGGACATCATAGAGGATGTATTCCACCTTCACAAAGACATAGACAAGTTCTATGAATTCTTCATAGAGAAGGGAAACTTGTGGTTCAGGAACAAAGGGGACAAAGCATATGAGATAGTCAATGACAATTACCTCGAACAACCTCTCCCCAAAAATAAGCTAGACAAGATAGACCTAAGGAGGGGATGCATAAAGGATGATATCAAAGTAGCCATAACAATGCTGAGCCGAGTATATGGGTTACCAAAATCCTCCCAACTAGATAATTGGATGATTCTCCTGATTGAAAGACTCAAAGGCCATAGGTCTAGGTTCGACTGGGGAACCATCAGCAGTGACAAGTTAGATGAACAGTTGGTGGCAGTAAAACATAACCGCAAGTTTTACATGAGTACTTATGTGGTGTACCTATTAGCATCTTGGGCGGATTACACGACTCACCAAGAGGGGAAACCTAAATGATCTCAATGCATGGCCTTACATCATACACCCCCAACTATAGAAGAGGGAAAAAATGTCAAAGGATAGCCCAGACTAAAGGATAGTCAATGACTCTTTCATTTTTGCCATCATCCTATCCATCGAAGGTGATTTTGCAAAAATGATGTCAGAGGAAGCAAGCACCAAGATAATGGCCATAGGGGCCTAGTACATTCAATTCAAGACCTTCACCTACATTTAGATAGTAATATCAAGGGTAAAACCAAAGAAATTGCCTAGATATCCATCTGACTAGGTAATCATTTTGGAGATAGCTCGGCAACTCGCCGATGCATATGAGCACATAAATCACAAGAAGAACTGTTGGGATTTTCCCATCTCACTGGGACCATATAACCTAAATTATATGAAGGTCTATAAGTCTTTGGCCTTTGAATGGGATGACTGCCCCTTGCAGCTTTACAAGATAGTACGGCCTCATTTTGATACTATAGGAACTTACGACCACATTATTGGCAAATTCTACATTCACGAACCACACGTGAAGGATCACTGGATGAATTGTGTGGATGACCAAGAGGTCAAGATCTGGTATTACTATAGGATGACCCTTACCCTAGCAAAGGAATTCATAAAGACCCTTATCCCCCTAAAGTTTGGGAGTATGATTCAGATGAGGTCTTAGAGGCCATTTATACCAATGGCAAGATATATGACAGGCCCATCATGTACGCAGAGGTTGAAAAAGACAAAAATGATGACGTTGATTTTTGGGCAAGGCATGTGATGAGATTGATAGAGGAGTGGATTAAGAGGCCCTACAAGATGAGCCCAATACCTATGAAAACATTGATGGATCCACCCAAGAAAGTGGATAAATAATGCGGGGAGAAAAATAGAGTCCAGGAAAAACAAGATGAGGCAGGGGAAGAAAAGGACAAGGCAGAGGTGGAAAGGGAGAAGGAAGAAGGGCACCAAGAAGAAAGGAATGAAGGGGGAAAAAGATAGGAACAAGGAGAAGGGCCAGATAAAGAGGTGACTCTAGGGTCCCAAAATTTAGATTCCATTTTACAAGTTACCCCATATGATCCAAACACCGCATCTAGTAAGCCTACATGGTTTAATAAAAAAATCCACTTAAGGAGAAGAAATTATATAGATGATGATGAAGGGGAAAATGTAGATATAGAATCCTTGGGGAAAGTGTTTTAGTAGACAAAGGTCATATTACCAGAGAGGACAATGTCTTATGTCACTCAAGACACTAGGGGACGCTGGAAGGCATAGCTTGCAATCCCATCTACCAACACCTCTCAAGCCCAAACTACTTTGGAAGACTATACATTTGAGGATGTGGATTTGGTATAACCTACCAGGGAAGGGAGCAAGACACTAACAACCTTAGGGCTCAAACATGCTTTGGGTTTTATGAGTAAGGACGAAGAGACCAGAAAGACTTTGACATAATAATATGAAGCCCTGAAAAGGTTCATTCAAAAAATGGTTGGTCCCATTGACCCTAACTGCTCGGAGGCCTTGCTACAGGCAATGTTGGATAAAAGAAACACCCTAGACTTACTGGTAGGTTTAACCCCATCCTTCATCAAAGCAAGTGCAGATCGGAAGGAGGATTTTGAGCAATACAGGGAAGTTGCTATCAAGCAAATATTCAAACCTTATCGGTTTATTCTAATAGAGGCTATAAATCAAATAGATTTTATGATAGATGATGGTGGCCTAGAATCTAAGACAAGAAAATAGAGAGCCACCTTCCAGGATTTACATATCATCAGAAAACAACACTTCCAAATCTTGGTGAAAATATATGAAGGTGAGGAGCTAGACAAATTTGAGACATGGATCAAGCACATAACCAAGATAATTGGAATTTATGATAAATGTCAAGCTTCCATATTGGATAAGTAGAAGGAGGTCCTGGAATGGGTAGGAGAAATAGATATATTCTTCAAAGGGATTGGCCTTGATGTATACCAAGATGAAGATAAACATGTCTTACAGCCATCCAAAGAAGTGGTCAACAATTTGGGGACATCATGGCAGGTGCAGGGACCAAGGAAGCCCTGCAACAATTATTTTATTCAAAGGAATAAATGATGAATATGACCAATCACATAGAAGAGATCCAGTTCTTTTCCTCTGAGCTAACTGCCCTCAAAGAACAGCAAGAACTAAAGGTAAACAAGGCAAAAAGGAAGGAGATAAACTATGATGAAGTCCAAGAGATCACACAAAGTCTCAGGGCTGCACACCCAGAGGTGTTCCCAAATTGACCCCTTGGACCACAAAGAAGTTTTGGAGAAGAGTCTCCAACACTTCAAAGAATTCCCTTAAGGCAGGTTTCAGAGTTTCATCCTTTCAGCCTTTTTGGCCCCGCAAACATTTCAAATCTTCAGACTATTGGCCTTTCAGGATTTTTGGCCTTTCGGCCCTGTAGATTTTTTGATCTTTCAGCCCCCCAAAGTTTTTGGCCTTTTCGGCCCTCCGAGTTTTAGCCTTTTTGGCCTTCTAGATATTTCAGCCTTTTCAGCCTCTGACAAGTCCAAACTTTGGACCAAAGTCTGATGATAAACACTTAGAAATTTTGACGATAAAAATGTTTCAGAGTTGAGGTCAGATTCCTAATGCAATAAAGATATACATTTGGTACTTCATTTGTGGTGTGTGAATTATTGCTACCTATGCAAAATTATTGAATGCATTTTTCATTATTTTCAGAGAGCCTCTTGTTTATTGTGTTTCAAATTTTCATATCTTTAGTTGGAGTTTGTTGTTGTTTTCTTTACCTTGCTGTGATGAATGCGTGGAAGAGATCATCTTTGGGCTTAACAATAAATCTATCTCGTGGGTGTTCACATCTTGGTGGCTTCACGATCTGATCGATTTTGAAAATCTTGCATGAGTGAATACGTCTTCTCTCCAAATGCTTGCATCCATGGGGTAGTGAATCATGACTTTGTCTGGTTCATGCTTCGTGGGTTTACACCAGATCTCTCCCATCATTCAATTCTCAAGGAGGGGTTTACAAATGGTTTATGTCTGTAGGATTTCACTTTTAGTTATTTCCTTACTTTCTCATTACTTTCTTCTATCTTTCAAATTCTAAATCTAACACCTTGGAAAATACAAAATTGCATTTTATTTATCAGAATCCCATATTTGTAAAATGGAAAATACCGAAAATAACTAAAGTGTTTTGCAGTTTGATGTCTTGAACATACTAGCAAAGGCCTCCTCATGAAAATTCAAATTTATCTTCAACTAAGTAACCAAGAAGGTTGTGACCTAACCTAGAGAACCTTGGGAATAACCTCATTATTCTTTCAAGAGAGGAAATCAAATTCTTGAGATCCTAGCAAGTTAGCTTGTGTCAAAACAACGCTCAACAAAAGTGGTGCTAGAAGGAGGGCCCAAGACTCAAAAGTTGTTTAACATTGGATCTTTCTCTTCAGAGAGATTTGAGTAAGTGCTTCAATCATCTCCAAAGAGAGGCAAGTTGCTTGATCTCATCAATCATCGTAAATATAATAGCAACAAAGGGAAGAACAAATAAAAATCCTCTTCATACCTTACCGAGTCTCAGAATTCTCTTGGACAATAATCACACATTTCTGCCCCGACTATCATCATGGCCATAGCACAAAATTAGAATGTACAAAATCAGAATTTTTAGAGACCTCGTTCGATGGCCTTTTTTTCCAATGCAACTAGCTCACCCCTAAATTTTTTTGGGCATCTCCATGAGTTACCCAAAAATCTAGAGAAGTTTTGCACTTGGTTTATATATGGAGAATCAAGGAAAATAGAAGAACACATCCACACCTTCAAGGAAATTTGCAACCATAAAGAGATCACCCACCAAGACGTGGTTTTCCATCTATTCTCATACACTTTGGGAGAGTTTGCATACAATTGGTAGTTGAATTTACCATGAGGGTCTATCTCTGCATGGAATGAATTTGAAACCAATTTTCTCAATCAATTCAAGTTGTATGTGGATCCTGCCACAACACATCACTAGTTCATCATCGCAAGGAAAGATCCTAAGGAACCCATCGCTATGTTCAATCATCATTTTCACAAAATGCATCAAAATTTTGAAGCCCCTTACACCATACCAGAGGAGGCTGTCATACAAGTTTACTTGAAGACTCTGGATCCTTTCACCTCAATATTTTTAAGGAGGCTTCCCCTGGCAGATAGAGATATGATGGAAAAGGTGTACAATGAAGCCATCACATTCACCTAGCAGATGGACCTGCAAGAAGGAAGTTATGTGCAATACCTATCATGAATAACCTTGTTGTCCCATATCCATTTGCGGCCATACCCCCATCCATCACATATCCAGGTTATGAAGCTCACAAGAAAATGTTTGTGGAGTAGAGAGTTGTACCCCATGCATAGCCTGATGCTCTCATGGCTTCTGAGATGGATGTCATAAAGAAGACCTTGTCACAACTCACCAACGAGCTTACCTGGATGAGGTTGAATCCATCCCAAAATCAAGGTGGATATCAACAAGCCCCTGCTGGTCCAAATGCATATCCTCAAAACCCAAATCAGAGTTTCAACATGTATAACAACAACAACGCATAGGAGAAAACACTTGGGCAACAAAGACCAAACAGGCCATGGAACACTAGACCCAATAATGGCAGCATCCCAGCAGACAATGCCAATGTTTACGAAGCTTCAGAGGCTAAATTTTTTGGGGCTCTAAATCCACACCAAGCCAATAATGGACTAGGGAACACCTCCCATGATCATTACATCTATAACTTAGAAGAGCCCTGGGCACAATTTGATGCTATGGTGTTTGATTCCTATGAGTCTATACAGGAGGGAGGTTCAGATGTTTTTATAGGAGAAGATGAGTTCATGTTTCCCTTCCAGAGAGAGAATGAGCCTGAGTATTCCAAAGTACACACTTTCCAAAATGATCAATAAAACTCATACAACCTTCAGAGAAGAAAGGAACCTCTCACCGATGGGATTCCCCCATGAAAACAACCAACTCCACCAGATCCTTGAGCTAGTAACAATCCCATGCCTCCTAAAGGGCCGAATGGTCCTAAACCTCCTACACCTCCTACAAAAAGTATGTATACTAGCTACAGAGGTGTCGCATGGTCAAATGACAAGTACATCATAGTTGATGAACTAAAGAAAACCAAAGTGAACATATCTATGTTCGAATTACTGCAAGGTTGCCCATCTTAGAAGGAGGCCCTTCTAAGATCTTTGGACCACTCAAAACCTAGCTCGTCAGCCAAAAATGCAAGGAAACCTACATCCAGCATCAACACATCCAAGCCTTTTCCCACTATGTTCAAATATAGGGTGGAAGTCCCATCATTTTTACTCAGTCTACAGATGTTTGGAAAGAACCTACATAATTGCCTGATTGATTCAGGAGCTTTGTGCAATGTCATGCCTTTGTCAATCTGCCAAAAGTTGGGGATGGTGCCCCAAGTAACAAACTAGGTGGTCATGCAATTGGATAAGACTAAGGTTAAAGTGATCAGTGTGCTCAAAGATGTACACATTCAATTAGTTGCAAATCCTAGAATACAAGAACACGTTGATGTGCATATAGTGGACATACATGAAACTTATGGGATGTTGTTGAGTCGCGAATGGACCAAGTGCTTGAGAGGATGGATTTCCAATTTCCACCAATTTTACCCAGCTGTGGCTACCATGGAGAGGTTTGAATAAATAGATCAAGATTGATGCAGAGCCTAAATTGAGATAGATGATCACGGAGTACAATGCCCTGAATGAAGTTATGTCCACCCAGACGGACTTAGGCACTTATCAGATAGATGACATCCTCATGTTTCAAATCTGAGAGGACCTAGAATCGGACCACAGCCCCTTTCTAGGTCTCTTGGAGTTAGATATCAATGATGATATCTTCCAACACTTCATTAGTAACACTATAGTTAGCCTATGACACTTGGGACAAGACACACACCCTAACATTTTTTTACTACCAGGGTACTGTTGATTACACCAGGCTAGCCATTCTGAGTTCACATGCCCCAGTTCCCAGGAAGAATTATCAAAGGTATTAAGCCAAATCACCTCATCAAGTAAGCGGTTAGATACCCCTACAATAAAAGAAGACATCCTCAAGACCAAGGAAAAGAATAACATCCCGCCAAAGGTTGATGTCCCAGTTCCTAAAATCACCCCAAGCCAAGATTAGGATAGCAGGTCAGATTTTGGTAACAAAGGCCCTATGTCGGACATACTTAGTGACTAGAGAACCTGCGATGATGGATCATGTCCCCCTTACGAGGGAATGCTAGAAGACAGAGGTGACAAAAGTATTGAAAAATCCAAACACAGACATACTCAAAATGCAGGAAAGTCAACCTCTTTAGATGGTGATGAGGAGAAGGGTCAGAAATCTAGAACCAAGGGCTTTCCCAAGAGAAAATCGGCCAAAAACAATCCTACTAAGCAACCCCAAATATGGAAATTATACTTCAACGGTTCCAAATGTAAACAGGGAGAAGGTGCAAGGATCAAATTGATGAACCCAAGAGGTAATTCATTCTATGTTTCTTATAGGTTATGATTTATGTGCACTAACAATATTGCAAAGTATGAAGCACTGGTCCACAGAATCCTCCTAGCCCAGGAGAAAGGAATAAAAATCCTGATAGTAGAAGGGGACTCACAATTGGTTGTCAAGAAGATCTGTAGCTAGTATACTTACAATGATAAAAGGATCTCAGCCTACCAAAATAGAGCATGGGACCTGATCAA
This sequence comes from Thuja plicata, assembly GCA_018584345.1. Lineage (NCBI taxonomy): Eukaryota > Viridiplantae > Streptophyta > Pinopsida > Cupressales > Cupressaceae > Thuja > Thuja plicata. The sequence continues at coordinate 1,101,317 of MU224010.1, forward strand.
TGACTTTGATGCTTTCAACATCAAAAATATCCCAAAAAGAAGGAATGTTGTTGCTGACACCTTGGCCATGTTGGCCAGCTCATTACATCCAATGGAGAAATCTAAGATAAAGAAATTCTTAGTTGAACTTGTCGTGGCACTGGCCATTCCAGACAACATCACTAAATTTCAAGTCTTCTAGGATGATCAACACATCTTGGAGTTTATCATGTGTGTCGGTGTATTAAAAAAATAGATCATAAACAAGGAAAAGGAAGGTGAAGAAGTAGTTGAACCCGAAGCTCCTGATGATCAAGGGGTCATAAAAATGAGTACCAACACCATACCCAAATGGATGGTAGAACTATAAAGGATTTTTTACAGTGACAAGATGACAGTGAGGAGATGCCTAGATGTAACACATGATGGTAAATAATGTGATACCTACAACCTTGGCACAGAAGAGGATGTTGGAGATTTGATTCTGAGCAGTTGATTGATTGTACATTTGTCATTGAAGTCAACATATAATACACAGTAGTAATTCTATATGTACTTATCAGAATGATGATGTGAAGACTTGTGTGGATAGATACATGTTTTAGACATGTTTATTATGTTATGTTCATACATGCAGACCTAGATATAATGTTTTAGTAAGTTATGCAATTCTATTATTGGCAGTTACAGCTCTGGAAGTGTAATAGTTTAGGGCTGACATATATAACGTGTTTCTTGAGTTGTGCCTATCTTCAGGATATGCATGTGTATATTCATGGTTAGTTATGAGTTAAATATCTTTGGTTAAACATGCCTATCATATTACATCAAGATTGTTTTGCTTGAGTTGATTTGGTGAAGCCGACTCAGCGAAGCATCGCATCTGTTCAGTTTGACTTGTGCGGACTTAATATTGTTTGCATGCTTAGTTAAGTTGACTAAGATTTTGTTGAAGTGTTTCTAAGAGCCGACATGACCTTCTAATTTGGAGAAGATACTTATAGTAGTTTGTTTGTGTATGCTAATTGTGAATGATATGAAAAGACACAGAAGATGTACAGAGTAGAAGATAAGACATGGTTCATTCATCAAGAGTCTATGTGAAGAAGAAGTGAAAGATTGTAATACACTGGAATTGATCAAGATAGTAGGTCTACTTTATAGTTCATCATTAGATATAGTGCATATCTATTATACAGAAGGTTGTAGCCTTCACCATCAAGAAGTGAGCTTTTGGATAGTGAGTCCACCACCCCTAATAGGGTTATTTGTAAAAGACTCCTAACAGGGTTCGACCCTTAACCAGGTCACTATACTTATTGCATTATAATGTACAACTCCTAACAGGGTTGAAATATCTTCTAACAGGGATTACTATAAACAAGTATAGTTTATTGTGGGTGCTAATTCCCACCGGGGTTTTTAACATTTGGTTTCCCCATAATCAAATTGTGTGTTGTGTACTGTGTTATCTGATTAAGCATTTAATTTGTTGTATTCTGAAGTTATGGAAGTAAAAGAACTAAATTTACTAATAACTGATTCACCCCCCCTCTCAGTTATCCCTTGGGACTATTCTAACAATTGGTATCAGAGCCAAGTACCTTGGATAAGAAGCCTAACAGCTTAAGGTAGATTAGATGTCTTACTTCAAAAAAGAAAGCCCTAAGTTCGATGGAGAAAATTATCTAGATTGGAAAAACAAAATGATAACACATCTACAATGTGTTGGTTTTGAGATCTTTGAAATTGCCAGACAAGAAGTTGTAATTCCATCTCTGAAAGACCTTGCAAAGGATGATGCTACTAATAGACAAAAGGAAACATTTACCAATAATGCAATTGCCAAAGAAGCCCTAATCAATGCCTTATCTGACAGTGAA
>MU224010.1:1106083-1140171 GCA_018584345.1 Thuja plicata
TGGGGGTAATGACAAGCTCAGTAAAGCATTTGCAAAAGAAATGCAAAATGAATTTGAAATGAGTATGATTGGTCCTATAAAATACTTTTTGGGACTAAATGTAAAGAAAATAGATAAAGGTATATTCTTTAATCAGTCTAAATATGTGAAGGAAATACTAAAGACTTTTTAGATGGATGATTGTAAGCCAGTATACACTCCCATGATAATAGGAAGAAAGATTTCAAAAGATTATGACGTCACAGCAGTTGATAAGACATTGTACAAATCTATCATTGGTAAACTCATTTATCTAACTCAATCTAGACCTGACATATCTAATGCAGTTGGCATTGTCGGAAGATTTGCAACTGAACCTAAGAAAAATCACCTAATGGAAATCAAGAGGATATTCAGATATCTAAAGGGAACTATAGACTATGGTTTATGGTATCCAAAATTAGAGAATGTACAACTTCATGTGTATACAGATGCAGATTGGGCAGGTTGTATTGATGACAGGAAGAGCACTTCAAGAGGAGCAGTATTTCTTGGAAACAGGTTGGTTTCTTGGATAAGAAGCAGAATTGTATTTCTCAGTCAATAGAAGAAGCTAAATATGTTACAGCAACACTAAATTGTTCAACCATGGTTTGGATCAAGCAGATGGTTAAAGACATTGGCATTCAGGTTGATTATCCTATTGTTATTCACTGTAAAAATAATAGCACTATCAACATGTCTAAGAACCTTGTGATGCACGCAAAGTCAAAACACATAGAGAACAAGTACCATTTCTTAAGAGAAGAGGTTGCAGACAAAGAAGTTAAATTGGACTATGTGAGCACCAAAGAATAGTTGGCTGATATTTTCACAAAGCCCTTATCAAAGGATACTTTTGAGTATCTCAGGGAGAAGTTGGGAGTCATTCGCTCTCCTGAGTCTGTTTAGAAGAAGCAACAAGAACATCAGTCATTAAGTGACTGATGAATGGTTGACTACTCTACTTCTGGAGTAGTACCTATACCTAAATATCTATGGTTCCCTTTTCCATTGATGTCAAAGGGGGAGTATATATTAAGGGGGAGCATATACTCTAAGGGAGTATATACATGGAACAAAAACATAGTCAGAGGAACTACAGCAGTTTAGAGAAATCTTTTGATGAGGATATTGAGAAGATTGTAAAAGAAAGAGGACACCATGAACAGAAGATGTTTTTGATATCATATATTGCCATCAATGTCAAAGGGGGAGATTGTTGGAGATTTGATTCTGAGCAGTTGATTGATTGTATGTTTGTCATTGATGACAACATATAATACACAGTAGTAATTCTGTATGTACTTATCTGAATGATGATGTGAAGACTTGTGTGGATAGATACATGTTGTTGACATGTTTATTATGTTATGTTCATACACGTAGACCCAGATATGATGTTTTAGTAAGGTTATGTAATTCTATTATTGGCAGTTACAGCTCTGGAAGTGTAACAGTTTAGGGCAAACGTATATAACATGTTTCTTGAGTTGCTCCTATCTTCAGGATATGCGTGTGTATATTCATGGTTAGTTATGAGTTAACTATCTTTGGTTAAATGCACCTATAATATTACATCAAGATCATGTTGCTTGAGTTGATTTGGTGAAGCCGACTCAGTGAAGCATCAAGTCTGTTCAGTTTGACTTGTGCAGACTTAATATTGTTTGCATGCTTAGTTAAGCTGGCTAAGATGTTGTTGAGTTTTTTCTAAGAGCTGAAATGACCTTCTAATTTAGAGAAGATACTTATAGTAGTTCATTTGTGTATGCTAAGTGTGACTAATATGAAAAGACATAGAAGATGTACAAAGTAGAAGCTAAGATGTGGTTCATTCATCAAGAGTCTATGTGAAGAAGAAGTGAAAGATTGTAATACACTGGAACTAATCAAGATAGCAGGTCTAATTTATATTTCATCATAAGATATAGTGCATATCTGTTATATAGAAGGTTGTGGCCTTCACCATCAAGCAATGAGCTTTTGGACAGTGAGTCCACCACCACTAATAGGGTTATTTGTAAAAGACTCCTAATAGGGTCTGACCCTTAACCAGATCACTATACTTATTGCATTGTAATGTACAACTCCTAACAGGGTTGAAATATCTTCTAACAAGGATTACTATAAATAAGTATAGTTTATTGTGGGTGCTAATTCCCACCAGAATTTTACCATTTGGTTTCCCCATAATCAAACTATGTGTTGTGTACTGTGTTATCTGATTAAGCATTTACTTTGTTGTATTCTTAAGTTAAGGAAGTAAAAGAACTAAAGTTACTGATAAATGATTCACCCCCCCCCCTCTTAGTTATCCCTTGGGACTATTCTAACAGAGGAACCTAGGGAGGTTCACATTGGAAAGGTAGGAACTAAAAAAGAAAAGGAGAAAATGGTCCAGCTCCTCACTGAATATAAAGATGTCATAGCATGGAGCTATGAGGAATTGAAGACATATAACACCACATTCATAGTGCACAACATCCCTCTAAAACCAGACTCCAAGCATTTTCGGTAGTGGCAGAGGCCTTTGAACCCTACCATGGAACCCTTAATTCAAAAGGAATTTCAAAAGTTTCTCGATGCAAGGATCATCTTTCCAATCTGACATTCCATGTGGGTTGCAAACTTGGTACCTGTAAGAAAGAAAACTAGAGAGATAGATTGTGCGTGAATTTCCAGAACCTCAGCAAATCTTCTCAGAAGGATAATTACCCACTCCCATATCTCAATGAAGTACTGCAAAAGGTCAATGGGTCTCAAATGATTTCATTTCTAGGTGGCTACTCGAGCTAAAACTAGGTGATGGTACAAGAAGAAGACAGGCTGAAAACATCGTTCACTACCAAATGGGGAACCTTCACCTACCGCAGAATGCCTTTTGGATTGATTAACACCGGGGCCACTTTTCAGAGGGTGATAGACATAGATTTCAAGGGAATAGTTGGGAGATGAATTACCATCTATATGGATGACCTTCCAATTTTCTCAAAACAAAGAGTCGACCACTCAAGTGACCTTCGAAAATGCCTTCAAAGATGTCAGGAATTTGGGATTTCCCTCAATCCCAAGAAATGTGTGTTTGGGGTAACTTAAGGAAAAATCTTGTGACATATCATCTCAGAGAAGGGGATATCCATAGATCCTAAAAGGGTAGAATCCATTCTAAAATTGACACCACCACACATTTTCAAAGAGCTGAAATCTTTCTTCGGGAAGATCAACTTCGTAAGGAAGTTCATTAGTGGTTTTGTAGAGATAGTTAAACTGTTGAACGACATGCTCAAGAAGGATGCCAAGATTGAATGGACTCTCCTAGCCAAGAAAGCTCTTGACGAGATTAATAATTCCATCACCACAACATTGGTCTTGGTTAACCCAAACTACACTATCCCCTTTAAGGTTTACTCCTTTGCATCTGAGCACTTATGTGCAAGCATCCTCACGTAGAAGAAGAATAGTGAAGATGAGAGACCCATAGCTTTCATGAGTTTCCCTTTTAAAGATGCTGAGATCAAATATCCCAACTTGGATAAATATTCGTTCGCCCTCATCAAAGTAGTAAAAAAGTTTAGACACTACATCTTGAGAAGCAAATTCATTGGGGTAGTTCTAGATGCAGCTGTGAAGTCCCTTTTGATGCAGAACAAGCTGGGAGACTAGAGAGGAAAATGGATGGCCATCCTCTAAGAGTTTGACCTTGAAATCCAACCAATGAAACTAGTAAGGGGTTAAGGCCTAATGAAGCAGATCTTTGAGGTTGAAGAAGGGCTGGTCTACCAAACCTACACCGACCAAGGTGTGATCAGTGACATATGGTACAAAGACATAGTGTATTATCTACTCCAAAACCATTGCCCAGAGGAAATTAGTGGTTCTCAAAAAAGATCCTTGAGAATCAAGGGCAGCTCCTACATGTTGAAGAATCAACAACTATATAAATGCAATTATGAAGGCCTATACCTAAGGTGCTTGGACAGACTCAAGGAAAAGCAAATCCTAGAAAATTTCCATGACAAGTACGAAACGGGACATGGGTCAGCTGACGCAACAACTCACCAAATCTTAAGGGTAGGATATTTTTGCCCTACAATATTCAAAGACACCAGTGAACATGTGAGGTCTTTCCACACTTTCCAAACCAGCGCAACTCGAGAGAGAAACCCCGCAATGCCCCTATAACTGGTATATGAGGTATGCTTGTTTTCCCAATGGGGCTTGGATTTTGTTGGAATGATTAACCGCCCTTCATCTGCAGGACTTCAGTTCATCCTGATAGCTACTGACAACTGTACTCACTAGACAGAAGCTCAAGGACTGAAGAATTGTACTACAAAGGTCATAACCAGATTCTTGGAGGAGCGCATCATAACTAGGTTTGGGATGCTATTTTATCTGGTATGTAACAATGCTCCCTCTTTTTCTTCAGACTCACTCACACAATGGGCCTTTGACAACTTGGTAATCCTCAAGTTCTCTTCAAATTACTATCCAAAAGGCAATGGTGTAGAAGAATCTACCTACAAGAACTTAATGACAGTAATCAAACACCTCCTAGATGACAAACTCAAGGATTGGCATGCACAATTGAAATATGCTTTATGGACTGATCATGTAAGGATAAAAAATGCCCTGGGGATGTCTCCATACCAACTGGTCTATGGCTTACAACCGGTCTTCCCTATGAACTTAAAGATCCCAGTCCTCAGAATCATGGACCAGTATGTGGGAGGAGAAGATTGATTACAAGTCTGGCTCATGAATCTCCTTAACCTAGAGTTAGGGGGGATCGGCTCTGGAGCACGTATCAAAACATCAAGCCATAGTCAAGAGGTGGTTCAACAAGCAAGGCACCATTAAAGCCTTCAGGATCTTTGACCTTGTCCTCATGTGGGATAAGGTGAAAGAAAATCCGGGCAGCAACACCAAGTTCCAAAGATTGTGGACAGGCCCTTATTAGATATCAGAGATCCTAGGGGAAAATACTCTTAGGATCAACACCTTGAACGGAGAGTTGACCCCATTTCCAGTCAATGGAAAATTCCTCAAATATTACTTTGGATCCTGATCAGGTCTGCCTTCTATCCCTTGTACCATAGTTCCCCCTTTTTTATTCTTTCCTTTCTTTTTATTTTTTTTTGCCCTCACTTTCAGTCCTTTCTTCCTTTCCTTTTTTCAGGGCTCGTTTGTTGTTTTCAGGTTAGTGTGTTCTTGAATCTGTTGCAAGATAGTCCACAACTTAGAGTAAGGGTATTTCTTAGTTAATCCTCCAAAGGAGATGTGCAATGCAAATAACATTGTCCAAAAGGCAAAGTGATGACAACTATCAGTGATCGACAAGAAGAAGTTCAAGGTTCGGTCATCCCAATCACAAAATACACTAAAAGGAAACACTTGAGAGCAATTGTTTCTTGAGAATTTGATAGTTGTGACCAACACTAGTGTGTATATTCTGGTACCCACCAATCCCAGAACCTGGGTCTAAACAAATGTTAAGGTAGTGGGAAAAGAAAATAGAATAGCTAAAGAGAGAAGAAAAGAAGCACATGAAAAGAAAAGTGTCCCAAAGAGGCCACAAGTGTGAAATCCGGGTGGCATAACCTAATCATTTCCTGAATTAGGTTAAATAAGAAAATATAATTTCATTGCTTTGGACCTGAACACATGTAGTACACAAACATCCAGAGCTTAACACATTTCAAGAGCACACGAAAGAAATAAAATGACTGTCCAAATGATAGAACTCTTGAAAAGCAAAAAGCTAGAGCCTAGCAGACAAAGAAGACTTGGGTGACTTTGGCAACCTCTACCAGGGCTATGAATGCCCGACTGGTAGTAGAGAAAGGTTATACTTGGGATTTGGGGAAAACTTTGTCGGGGCTATGAATGCTTGACTAGCAGCAAATCTCTTTTCGAGAAGCCCTGGTCTACATGGAAAAGGTTGTGAGCAACTGGCAGATGTTTTTGTTACCACAATCAAAGGTCAAAGAATGAATACACAAGAACACACACTGGAAAGCAGTGGAAAACCTCAGATTGGAAGTAATTGGAAGATTGGTCAACACCAACACTTCTTCACCTTGTTCTACTACAAATTTATAGCCCAGAAGAGTAATGATGATAAAGAAATGCCTTGGTCATTCATCCTTTTGTCAGGGCTATTTGTTGTGGGTCCACAACACACACCCCATTTTTTGGTCCTCTGACCACGGGGACCCCCCCTTATTTTTATTTTTTATTTTTTTTGGTCTTGTTTTCCCCTTTGAGTCCTCGCTTGGTTAGCCTCAGAATAATAGGCATCAACATTATTAGACAAGGAAAAGCACCTTTTCAACCTTTTGACCCTTTTGGAATTTTAGGGGACCATAGTACTCCAAAATATCGAAATGGTCGACAGGCCAAAAGTCAGTCCTTTTGGTATTTTCAGCCTCAAAAAATACCGAAAGGCCAAAGGTATCTACCTCCAAACTTTTAGTGTTTCGGACACCAAATCCACCAAAAATGTTGACATTAAGGTCCATGGGTTATAAATTGCAAAAATCCCTCATTCAAGATCACTTTGTGTTTTCATTTGAAATTCCTCGAGAGCTCTCAGTTGCAACATTTTTTTTTCCCTTGAATGTGAGATTGATCACACGCTCACCTCCAAGCCATCGTTATGTTTTCCTCCCCCACTCCTAGCCCCTCTGAGGTAGGTCTCATTCGCTGCGTCGTATTTTCTTTTCCCTCTGGTTTCTTTTTTTTAGGTTTTAGGGTTTTTTTGCCCTAGTGCTTGTCTAGCCTAAGGCATGCAAATCTCCTTCTCCCATGGTCTCTAAGGGCCTTCCAATGCCTTCATTTTTGTAGGAGGTTCATCCGCATTGATTCATATTTTTTCCCCTCTAGTTTTGTTAGCATTTTTTCTGGTCGGGACATTTGTCACAGGTTTTTTGCCTCTAAAAGACCAAAAACTAGGTCAGTTGGTTGTCAGTCTTGTTTTCAAAGATTCAGCACTTTTGGTGTTTCAGACCTCCAAAATGTCTAAAATTTTTATAGGATCAAATCCCCGAAAGTCTTGTTTAATCGCTATTTCATGGGCTCAGCCCTTTTGGCATTTTGGACCTCTGAAAGGTCCGAAACGATGACAAATTTCTCTCCAAAACCTAGTTTTCAAGCTTCAAGATTTCAGATTTTGGGCATTAGAAAAAGGTTCATACTTTCCGATGCTGAAAGGTCTGAAGGAACTCCCTTCAAATGATGGATTTTTACACTTTCAGCCTTTTCGGCCTTCGAAACAGTCTTCGGCATCCAAAACCCTAAAAGTGCAAAAAAACCTGCATTCTTCGTGACTTAGAGAGTTTTGCTCTGTTTTCTTAGTTTAGTCATCTTTCTTTCAGTTTTTTATTCAAATAAGATACTGATACTTGCATGTTTTATTAGAGGAATGCCTGAGAAAAAGAATACTTCACCCATGAAGTACCTGTACAAGGGGAACACTCCCCCTTCAAAGATTTGCAACAAGCATAGTGAAATCACCAATACTGATATCGGGAATGTAAATTGGGATGAATTCCTAACAAGGTGCGCCCAACCACAAGGAAGATTAGAGGATTGTAATTCATTTGTATTAGTAGGACTTGTCAACATGGAAGCCCACCCAGTGGCCGTAAAACTCACCTAAATTAATCATAGCCTTGGAAAACCACTATGACTCAGACAAAAGGGTGGTTCAAAACATAGAGGGCCAAGTAGTATTTGATATCAGGTCGGACATCATAGAGAATGTATTCCACCTTCACAAAGGCATAGACAAGCTCTATGACTTCTTTAGAGAGAAAGGAAACTTGTGGTTTAGGAACAAAGGGGACAAAGCATATGAGATAGTCAATGACAATTACCTTGAACAACCTCTCCCCAAAAATAAGCTGGACAAGTTAGACCTAAGGAGGGGATACATGAAGGATGATATCAAAGAAGCCATAACAATGTTGAGCTGAGTATACGAGTTACCAAAATCCTCCCAACTAGAGAATTGGATGATTCTCCTGATTGAAAGACTCAAAGGCCATAGGTCTAGGTTCAACTGGGGAACAATCATCAGTGACAAGTTGGATGAACAGATGGTGGCAGTAAAACATAACCCCAAGTTTTACATGAGTACTTATGTGGTGTACCTATTAGCAGCCCAGGTGGATTACCCAGGACTCACCAAGAGGGGAAACCTAAATGATCTCAATGCATGGACTTACATCATATACCCCCAACTACAGAAGAGGGAAAAAATGTCAAAGGATAGCTCAGACTACAGTATAGTCAATGACGCTTTCATTTTTGCAATCATTCGATCCATTGAAGGTGATTTTGCAAAGAAGGATGTCAAAGAAAGTAGCCACCAAGATAAGTTCCATATGGGCCTATTACATTCAATTAAGGACCTTCACCTACATTCAAATAGAAGGATCAATAGTAAAACCAAATAAATTTCCTAGATATCCATCCAATAGGATAATCATTTTGGAGATAGCCCAAAAACTCATTGATGCATATGAGCATATAAAGCACAAGAAGAAGAACTGTTGGGATTTTCCCATCTCATTGGGACCATATAACCTTTAGGATATGAAGTTCTATAATTATTTGGCCTTGGAATGGGATGACAGCCCCCTACAGCTTTACAACATAGTGCGGCCTCATTTTGATCCTATAGGCACTTACAACCACATTATTGGCAAATTCTACATTCATGAACCACACATGGAGGATCACTGGATGAACTTTGTGAATTAACATGAGTTCAAGATCTAGGATTACTATAGGATGACCCTTACCCTAGTGAAGGAATTCATAAAGACCCTTATTCCCCCTAAATTTTGGGAGTATGATTCAGATGAGGTCTTGGAGGCCATTTACACCAATGACAAGATATATGACAAGCCCATCATGAACACAAAGGTTGACAAAGAAAAAAATGATGACATTCATTTCTGGGAAAGTCATGTGATGAGAACAACAAAGGATTGTATTAAGAGGCCCTACAAGATGAGCCCAATACCTGTGAAAACATTGATGGATCCACCCAAGCAAGTGGATAAACAATGTGGGGAGAAAAATAGAGGCCAGGAATAACAAGATGAGGTAGGGGAAGAGAAGGACAAGGTAGAGGAGGAAAGGGAGAAGGAAGAAGGGCACCAAGAAGAGAGGAATGAAGGGGAACAAAGATAGGAAAAAGGAGAAAGGCCAAATAAAGAGTTGACTCCAGGGTCCCAAAATTTGGATTCCATTTTACAAGTTACCCCATATGAGCTAGTCCCCACATCTAGTAAGCCTACATGGTTTACAAAAGAAATCCAATTAAGGAGAATAACTTATACAAATGATGATGAGGGGAAAAATGTAGACATAACATCCTTGGAGCAAGCATTTCAGCAGAGAAAGGTCATATTACCAGCACAGACAATGTCCTATGTCACTCAAGACACTAGGGGATGTTGGAAGGCACAGGTTGCAGTCCCATCCGCCAGCACCTCTCAAGCCCAAACTACTTTGGAAAATTATACATTTGAGGAGGTAGATTTGGGAGAACCGACCAGGGAAGGGACTAAGACACTAGTAGCCATCGGGCTCAAACATGCTTCTATTTTTATGAGTAAGGACGAAGAGACCATAAAGATTTTGACATAACAAAATGAATCCCTAAAAAGGTTCATTCAAAAAATGGTTGGTACCATTGACCCTAATTTCCCAAAGGCCTCACTACAGGTATTGTTGGATAAAAGAAACACCCCAGACTTACCAATAGGTTTAATCCCATCCTTCATCAAAGAAAGTGAATATTAGAAGGAGGATTTTGAGCAATATGGGGATGGTGCTATCAAGAAAATATTCAAACCTTATAGGGTTATTCTAATAGAGGCTACAAATCTGATAGATTTGATGAAAGATGATGGTGGCCTAGAATCTAAGACAAGAAAATGGAGAGCCACCCTCTAGGATTTATAGATCATCAAAAAACAACGCTTCCAAATCTTGGTGAAAATATATGAAGGTGAGGAGCTAGACAAATTTGAGACATGGATCAAGCGCATAACCAAGATAATTGGTATTTATGAGAAATATCAAGATTCAATATTGGATAAGAAGAAGGAGGTCCTAGAATGGGAAGGAGAAATAGATATCTTCTTCATAGGGATCGACCTTGATTTATACCAGGATTAAGATAAACATGTCTTACGGCCATCCAAAGAAGTGGTCCAACAATTTAGGGACATCATGGCAGGTGCAGTGACCAAGGAAGCCCTACAACAATTATTTTATTCAAAGGAAGAAATGATGAATATGACCAATCACATAGAAGAGATCCATTTCTTCACCTCCGAGATAACTGCCTTCAAAGAAAAGAAAAAACATAAGGTTAACATGGAAAAAAGGAAGGAGATAAACTATGAGGAAGTCCAGGAGATCACACAAATTCTTGGGGCTGCACACCCAGAGGTGTTCCCAAATTGACCCCTTGGACCACAAAGAATTTTTTGGAGAAAAGTCTCCAACACTTCAAAGAATTCCCTTAAGGTAGGTTTCAGAGTTTCAACCTTTCGGCCTTTTCAGCCTTTTTAGCCCGCAAATAATCAAGCTCTTTGGCCTTTCGGCCTTTTAGGATTTTTGGCCTTTTGGTCCTGCATATTTTTCAGCCTTTCATCCCCCTAAATTTTTTGGCCTTTTTGGCCCTCCGAGTTTTAGTATTTTTGGCCTTCTAAATATTTCGGCCTTTTTGGCCTCTAACAAGTCCAAAATTTAGACCAAAGTCTGATGATAAACACTTAGAAATTTTGACACTATAAAAGTTTTGGAGTTGAGGTTGGATTCCTAATACAATAAAGATATACATTTGGTGCTTCATTCGTGGTGTGTGAATTTCTGCAACCTATATGAAATTATTGAATGCATTATTCATTATTTTCAGAGAGCCGCTTGTTTATTGTGTTTCAAATTCATGTTTCTTTAGTTGGAGTTTGTTGTTGTTTATTTTACCTTGCTATGATGAATGCGTGGAAGAGTTCATCTTTGGGCTTAATGATAAATCTTTCTCATGAGTGCACACATCTTGGTGGCTTAACAATCTGATCAATTTGGAAAATCTTGCATGAGTGAATACATCTTCTCTCCAAACACTTGCATCCATGGGGTAGTGAATCGTGACTTGGTCTGGTTCATGCTTTGTGGGTTTACACCAAATCTATCCCATCATTCAATTCACAAGGAAGGGTTTACAAATGGTTTATGTCCATAGGATTTCACTTTTAGTTATTTTCTTACTTTCTCATTACTTTCTTTTGTCTTTCAAATTATAAAATCTAACACCTTGGAAAATACCAAATTGCATTTTATTTATGAAAACCCCATATTTTTAAAATAGAAAATACCAAAAAGAACTAAAGTGTTTTGCAGTTTGATGTCTTGAATGTACCAGCAAAGGTCTCCTCATGAACATTCACATTTATCTTCAACTGAGTAACCAAGCAGGTTGTGACCTGACATGGAGAACCTTGGGAATAACCTTATTATTCTTTCAAGAGAGGAAATCAAATTCTCAAGATCCTAGCAAGTTGGCTTGTGTCAAAACAATGCTCAATAGTAACCTCATGTTTGATATTGTAGGAATAATGAGTTATGAATCTGGAGGCCAATTCTTTGAAAGTTCAGATGCTGGAGGGTAACTTAGAAAATCACTCCATTGCCATGCCTCCTAAAATTCTAGGAAACAAACTCATTAATTATGTTGTGTCATACATAAACTCTAGGCTCAATGCATAAAATTCCCTTAAATGATCTTGGGGATTAGATTCTCCTTCATACTTTTTGTATTTAGGAAAAACAACATTATTTGGGAATGGGACCATAATTAGGGTTTTGTCGAATGGAAAAGGACACAAAGATTTGATGGAAAAGGGTTTAGGAGCCCCACTTTGTTTCAATGTGTCCAAATGCATTTTGAATAATTTAAATTATTTATTCATGGAATCAATAGGATTTTCTTTGGCTTCTTTTTGTTTGAGTTGATTGACATCATAATCATGATGGAGTTTGAGACCTGCTTGTGCTAGGTCTAAAAAGAACTTTTTGCTATCTCTATCCAACACTTTCTCCATAAGTATCATGAAGAATGGGATTTGCATGGCTTCATTGACCTTCGCATAAGTTTCCTCTTCATCTTTAGGGTCAACATTGCCCCCATTGTTATTTTTATTTAACCCTTGGTTGTTAGGGTCAATTCCTCCTCCATTATTATTATTGTTTAACCCTTGGTTGTTAAGGTCAACTCTTTCTACATTGTTATTGTTAGTGTTGTTGTTATTATCCCCACCACCTCCATTGTTATTGATATCCTTGTTAACGTAGTTAATTTGATCGGGATCCATGTTCCCAAATGGGAAAGACATAGTTGGTTCTACCTCCCTTGTAGTTTCTTGTGTTGGTCTTGAAGAAGTGAAGGTATCACTATAAAAAGGAAGTTTCTGCCTTAGATATGAACCATCTGATTGTAGGATATTTTTGATATAGTAAGATCAAGTAAAAGCTGGTATGGACATGTATTTCATAAAACCTTGGCTTTCTCACTTACATTGATCAATCCCTTATAATTTTGAAAAATGTCCACTAATGGGGATTCTAACCAAGTTGAATTTTTGAACAGTTGGAAAATCCCAAAGGGTACTAAAAAATGAAATCCAATTTTCTCCAAGTCCTCGGGAAATGTCCATTGTTTTCCCTTCTTTGTTTTTTGGTGTCACTTCCTTGTGTGTAGGTGTGACTTAACTATTCACAGGCGTTAACTAGAATTTTTCTACGTGGCACTATGCAGTTAGCAGGCGGCATTTACCTATTAATAGGCAATGGTTTAAATCTTCCAAGTGTCACTTTCAAGTGACTTAGATGGTGTTTGAATGATGTCAGACATTGTTTAAAATTTGCAGGCATCACACAACCTTTTGTAGGTGTCACTTAAATGTTCATACATGACATTTAGCATATCAAAGTTGTTTTTCTCAATTTTTTTGGATTTTAAAATTCTTAAAGTTATAATCAGGTCTGCTAGATAATATTATTTCTTGAAAAGTAAATACAAATGCAACACACACATAAATTTTTTCATCATTTCCCTAAAACAACACTACATGTATGTTCTCGATCATTTTAACAAGTATAACACAAGAATAGATTCCAAGAAATCTACCAAGAGGCAGATTTGGCTTTTAACATTTTGGCTCTAAAAGGTAGCATTCTACTTATTTGGGATTTAATTAACACTTCCATTCTAAACTATTTCAAGTTATTTTACCCTCTTGTGGGCTTCCCACATGCACAAATGTATGATTTTACACAATCCCGAAGGACTACTCGAGGAAGTGAAGATAACTTGCACACAATTTAGTCACTACAATCCATTAATGAAGAGTGCATTTATTTATAGTGGGTCAGATAGTATCACGGCTTAAGTGATTGTCTCCCACTTTTGGTTGTTCCCTCTCACTGTCCTTGTAAGGATGTACTCGGGAGGCAGGCCCTCTAAAGCTCTAATTGAACTAGAATATATAGGAAATTGAAAAATGAACTTAGTTCAAAAATTTTGGGAATTTGATTCACTTAAAAAGTGAAGAGCATATCCCTATTGTTGTTCTTCATTCTAAACAGTTCAAAAACACTTTGTTGTTTTTCAACCTCATTTAAAGGAGGTTCTTAGAAACTAAAATGTGTGGTTAATTTTCCTCCCTTTCTTTCTACCACCCTAAACTCAAAATGTTTGGCTTTTTGATCAACTTCAAAAAGTTGAGAGCATATGCCTAATGTTTTGTTCAAGATGGACAATAATAGGGTTTTTCCTAATTATAATAGGTATAAATGAATTTCCACAAGTTAAGGGAAAGAAAAATTGTTTCGAAAAGTACATCCTTTGTAGCTAGCAATGGCTAGGCCCTTTTTTGACATTTTTATGCTTGTTTTTCTTACTCACCTAGTGGCGATAGTTCCCACTCCAACTCCACAAACAAGTTAGTCAACACAAAGGAACAAAGTGAAGAAAAACTTGAAATCAAATTGAAAATGCAACTAAGTTCTTTTGATCAAATTTGTCAAAATCAAACTTAAGAACTCAAAGCATAAAATTAATGAAGAGTAGGAAACTTCTTTTTGTATGCACTACTAACTATTATGCAATGTTCATACAAATGTTCTTCTAACTCTAAATTTTCTAAAATATTTACACAATGAATTTGTTTAGAGTATTTCGTGAAGATCCTTACCTATTTTCTTGGCCTTGTAACCCTCAATTATAGATTCTACACTTTAATGTGTCTGTTCATTATAGATAATAGAAAACGAGAGAGTTAGAACAAACAATATGTCAATTTAAAATCAATAACATGCAAAAAATTGCAGGCATCATATAACAGCTAACATGCATTATTTAATTGTTACTACGCGGTATTTAAAACTTTGAAAGTGAAATTTAAATCTTAACATGTGGCATTTAAAAATGAACAGGCATTAAAACAAAATTGATAGGTGCTGCAGAAAGTTTAAATTGCATTAAAAGATAGATCATAGGTGTCGATAGATAGCTCTTTGGTGGTGTTTCTTGAGTTAGAGGCAACGCTTTACACTCGCAAGTGTCACACTTTATCTCACAGATGGTAGCATAATTTAAGACATAATTAGAAAGAATTCTGCAGGCATCACTTCTCTACTGGCAGGCGTCATTAGATTGCTCCTAGGCATAATTTCTCCTACAAACTGTAGAATTATCACAAAAATGAAGGAAAAACACACAAAACTAAAAATAAATGATGAATAAAGGCTCAAAGCCCCATGGCAGGCACCATTTGTGTGTGAATAAAATATAGCTGCATGAAATTAGTTTATTTAGTTACAATTCTATGGAAAAATAATGGAAATTTAAGCTAAGAATTGCAATTAAATCAATAAGCATCTCATGGCTCTTTATCTAAGCATGTTGATAAAGATCTCAGCCTTAATCTCTATCAATGACAGTCCTAGAATGAGAATTTGATGAAGATAAATGCCTAAATCTAACTCAATTCTCTCAAATTATGATAATATTGTATCCAAATGCACTCCAAATGATCTCCATGATGCAAAAATGCTATGATAATCTCTCAAAATGATAAAATTTCTATGAAAATGAGAAGAGGTTTGATTATTTGCATTCAAATTTATAAGATCCTTAACACTCTCAAAATGACTTCTATTTATAGGATTTTCCCAAGTGTAGGGGGTGGAGTTAATTTATCATAGTTAAGCCATGGTTGAGTGAGAGGTTTTGAAATGGTTCAAATGGGGGGACAATTTAAATGATTGTCTCAAAGGTTGGGACAAAGACACAAATTTGAGTGATTGAGATTGAAAGTTCAAAATGAGTGATTGAGATTCAAATTTAGGAGTTATCCATGTGTTTTGTGTTCTCAATTCCGATTGGTTGCTCAAATTCATGTTGAAATATATTAGGATTATTTAATTCAATCAATTATTTAAATTAGCCATGTAGGGATGAAAAGGTTCAATTTGATTTTTGATTTAAACTATACAATTAATTGATTAAAATCAATTATATAATGTTGATTATCCCTTATAGGCTTATATTTGATTATTTGATTCATGGTTAATTAATCCTTTGATTTAACTTTATTTTGTCCAATTTGATTTATAAATGCCTATTTGATTTTATTTTGATCCATTTTGATGTAATTTAATGAGATCAGGAGCAATTTGATGAAAAATACAGATTTGGTTGATTAGAAGAACACCTAGTCAATTTTAGGTGTCTACAGAAGTCCCTCTCACCTAGATAGAAGATTGGATCTAATGGAATTTATCAATTCGCAGGCCCTTCATGATGTGGACCTTTAGGGTGTGAAATATACCTAGACTAACAAAGGGTCTGGACAAGACTTAATTCAAGTTCACCTGGATAGAGCTTTGATTTATAATGGTTGGTTAGTTCACTATTTTTTCTCCTTGTCTACTCACACTAGGGCGGGATCAGATCATTTTCCCATATTTTTCTTGAGTGACCCCATAAAAGGCAATCTCAACTTTCCTTTCACATGTGAGAAGATGTGGACTCTGCATCCTGATCTGATTAATAAAATCAAAGAATGGTGGTAAACTGATGTTAAAGGTATTTCTATGTTCAGAGTGGCTAAGAAACTTAGATTTGTGAAAGACAATATTAAGAAGTGGAATAAGGATTTTTTTGGAGATATTGTTTAAACAAAAGCTAGCATCATGTATGATCTCAAGGATATCCAAGATAGGATTCAGGAGGATGGATATACATTTTTTTTCTATTGACACAGAGAATGAAATCTTAAATAAATATCATGATATCATTGCTAAGGAAGAAACTTTCTAGAAGTAGAGATATCTCTCTATTTGGATTTCTGAGGGAGATAAAAACATGAGATTCTTTCACATGACGACTTTGAAACAAAAAGAAGCTAATAAAATATCTCGCGTTAAGGTGAATAGCTCTATAGTTGAGGAGAAGAACATTATTAGGACTGAGGCCAAGAGATATTGTTCTTCTCTCTTTTCTTAGGCCCCTAATCTCATCTTGAATGATCAAGATGAATTATTACAGTGTATCCCCTCTATCCTTGATGATGCTCAGAATGCCTTTAGTTCTATTCCCTCCGAGGTAGAAGTTAAGAAGGTAGTATTCTATTTTGAAGGAAATAAATCACTTGGAACGAATGGTTTTCCCATGTTTTTCTTCCAAACTTATTGGTCCATTGTGGGAAAGCATGTCTCTAATGGAGTTAAGGAGTGTTTTAGAGCTAGAAAAACCTTAAAGGAAATCAATGTAACCTTCCTTGCTCTTATTCCAAAAATTTTTGGAGTAGATACTATGGACCAATTTTGTCACATTAGTCTATGTAATTATTTTTTATAAAATCATTTCTAAGGTCCTCACTTCTAGGATTATTGTTGTGTTTCCTACCATTATATCTCCTCAACAAAATGGTTTTGTTCCACAAAGAAAAACCCTTGATTCTATTATCACAGTCTACAAAAACATTAATTCCTTGGTGATGGCTAAGAAATAGAGATTTCTTCTCAAAATGGATTTATCCAAAGCCTTTAACAGAGTTGACTGGTGTCTTTTGCAGAAAGTTTTGCTGGCATTTGGATTCCATATGAGAAGTGTGGAAGTTATAATGCAATTGATTTCCTCTGCTTCCTTCTCGATTCTGGTAAATGGCTCTCCCTCCCCTTTTTTAAAATCTTCTAGAGGATTAAGGCAGGGGGGCCCTCTTTCCCCTATTATTTTTTTTGTTATGGTTGAATACTTGGACAGATTCATAGGGAAGATGGTGGATAAAGGAACTTTCAAAGGTCTTATCCCTTCCTCTTCTAACCAGGTTTTCTCGCATCAACAATTTGTTGATGATTATATTTTCATGGGAGAAACATCCGTTAAAGAATCCAAATCCCTTAAGATGGGTCTTGAAAAATATGGAGCTGCTTCAGGTCATCTTATTAATTGGTATAAAATTTGTGTATTCTTCATCAATACTCTTGACAAAAGACAAATACATATAAGAAACATCCTGGGATGCTAAATTGATTCTCTTCCCTCCACCTTTTTGGGCATGTCTTTAGGTCAAAATCCTTCAGACTCCTTCTAGAGCTCTTTTGTGGATAAATTTAATAAGAATATTGCAGGGTTGAAAGCCTCCCTCTTAGGCCAAGTGGGTAAGGTTCGACTACTGAAAGATTCTTTACAAAGTTTTCTAACATATGCTATGAGTATTTTAAGATTCCTGTCAAATATGATGAATCAATTAAAAATATTCAAAGAAACTTCCTTTTTTCAAGAGTGGAGGAAAAAAATGGGTTGCTCTGATTGCCTCGGACAAAGTATGAAAAGTAAAAAATTGGGGGGATTGCGGCTAAGAAGAATTAGAACCATGAAGAATGCTCTGTTATCAAAATAGATATGGAGAACTTACAATTCTGGGAGAGAGTGGAAAAATATATGGAACAATAAGTATATGGTTAACTTTATGAATCTTGATAGTTTTCTTATGGCTAATAAATTCCTATTGGGTCTCACATCTAGAAAAACATTGCAAACAATATTAGCAATCTCGTTGATGGGGTCAAATAGAAGATTGGGAATTGTAGGAAGGTTTGATTTTGGGAGGAAACTTGGCTCTTGGACTCCCCTCTAATTGATAATCATGTTTGGAAATTTTATTAGATAGAGTGTAAGATTAAATTTTGTCAGTATATTGTTGATTAATGGGAGCTGAATAATTGGAAGGATCTAAGTGTTGTGAGTCCTATTTTGAATCAGTTCAATAAATACCTAAACTCTATTGTGGTTAATGAAGAGGAGGATACTCTAATCTAGAAGCTAAGTACTAATGGAAAATTCACCATCCCCTCTATGGTTAACATGAGGTCTCTTACTCAAGATCCTCCCCCATGTTGGTCCAAAGCATGGATAAAACATCTCACTCGTCAAATCAACATGTTTTTTAGGATCACTCTTCAAAATAAGAATTTAACAACTAAAAATGTCAAGAACAAGGGATTTTGTATGTGAAACAGATGCTACTTATTTTTTTCAAGAGGAAGAGACAGTTGAACATATGTTCACCCACTATCCCTTTGCTGGCTCTATCTAGTCAAAAATCTCAAGCCTCTTTAACCTGGCTTGGGTTTTCCCTAATAATGTGCAACAAGTTTATGTTTCTTGGTTGTCCCTCAAAGAGTTCCCCATTCAAGGCTCTGTGGAATATTTCTATCTGTCATATGGCTTGGGGAATACGGAGGGAGATGAATGACAATTATTTTCATGATAGATCCTCCCCTTCTCAATTTTTTTTCCAAAAGATCAAAAGAGCTATTCTTGAAAATGTTTTTCTTTTAGGAGAACTTATCCCTCCTTTGTGTAAGAATGTCAGAATCATCTTTGAGATGTGTAAAATGCAAGGTAGATTTAAAGATAGTAGCTCTTCTACTAGTAGAGAGGGTGCCACTTGGGATTTCCACTCAAAAGATTGGATGAAGGTTAATTTTGATGGGGCCTCTAAGGGGAACCTAGGACCAACTAGATGTAGATGAATTTTAAGAGACGATGCTAGAAATTGTAAAGAGATGATAGCCATGCCTTTTGGGGTCTATACTAATCACATGGCTTAAGCTATTGCAACCTACTAGAGTATTTTGTTAGCCCAAAAGTGAAATTGCAAAAAAATATGGATAGAGGGAGACTTAAATAACATTATCAAATGCCTTAATAAAAAGTATCTCTTTCTTGGAATATAAAAAATAGCATACATGCCTCCTTCGATATTATAGCCTCTTTTGAGGAAATTTTTATCATGCATGGGAAGAGGGAAACTAACTATGTTGTTTCATGGATGGCCAATAAGGCAGTAAACATGGAAGAAATGCTGAGATGGTGTGGAGAAGATTTCTTTCCATTCAATGTGAAATCATTAATTGATGCAGACGGACTTCAAAGAAAGAAAGTGGGAATCATCACAGATTACAATGAGAATTAATATGACCTAGCTATTAATTATAAAGTATGGTGGGAGAAATTATTGTATCATGAAGGACTGGGGACTAATTATTTCCCACATATTCTGGGTTGCTAATGAAATTATAAAGCTCATCTTTCTCTAGTCTGGTGTTACAAACTTGGAGAAATATAGAAAGAAGATAAATTGGAAGGCTAATTATAGAGTGGGAGGTAACATAAAGTTCTTTGAATATGTAACTTTCAATGATTGGAGAAACAATGAGGAAGCGTGGGATATTCTGAAATGAGGACATTTAAGAAATTACATGGATAGGTTGCATGGTCGTGATTCGACCATTGTGAAGCATTTCATTAAGCATTGGAAGAATGTGGAGTTAGCTATGGGGAACCAGAAGATAAAGGTGGATGGAGCTCTCATTCGAAGTTCATTGGTCTCCTGAGAGATGGAACAAAATTATATAGGGACAAAAATATCACTAATGGGACTGTTAAAATATTCTCGGAGGAAGAAAATGAAATAAAACATCTAGTAAAGTTAAGTAATTCCTATTATTCTCCCAAAAGAATTAGTAGGTCATGGTAAAAAATTTTTTTTTTTATTATGAGTTACATTACCCTTGATGGTAGATATACTAGGGCTTATGGGTATCACTTTGTTATTTTGAAACATTTTTTCCATGGGGAAAAAAATTGTTTCCCTCATTATTTGTTGACCTCTATGAATTTTACTATGAAGGAGATGATTGAGAACCTTGAGGGGGATCATTCAATGCACTAGGTTTTAATGGTTCTCATTTATGACCATCTGAAGGCCACGACTATTGATTTCACTTGGTGTCTTGGCTCTAATCCAAGAAATGAGGACTCAGATGAAGACTAATTGCTAATGAAGACACTAAATCTTCCACCAAAGATGATAATTACTCCTCCTCTAGTAAAAAGAAGATAAAGAAAAGGAAAATGAAAGGTAAGAGAACACATGATGTCTCTTCCTTGAAAAAGGGTTCAAATAAAATAAACAAGAAACCCCATGTTATTTATTTTAAGTTAAACAAGAAACCCCATAAAATAAATAAGAAGAAGTTGAATTGTAATCTCAATCTCTCTCATCATGATTATTTGATATTTGATGAAGATATGGGGCTTGAGGGTGATACTGAGAAGGAGCATGAGGAAGATGGAAAAGAAGGTTAGAAGGAGCTTTGTTGGATGATATCAATATTTGTACTGATCATACTGTTGATATTCATGTTTTATCACTGATGTCAACATATGTTTCTATGGAGAAGACATACCAGTTACTTGACTAGAAGAAGTGTACGGACACTGTACGGATGATTCAAAATGATCAAAGTTGGATATATGAAGAAGGATGTGTGTTTAAATTATTCATAAGGTTGCTTGGTTTTATGTTTCATATTGTAGATGTTACAATTGATTTGGTGAAGACTAGTTTCTAGACTGTAACTGTGATGCTAGATAGAGTAGGCCTCTGTGTTTTGGGTATACATTTTTGGTGAAGATATTTTAGATGAATCGATCTTACTGGTGGATAGCCAAAATATGTTGGAATAATGAGCTGATTTCTATTATTGTTTGATTAGTCATGACGTCATCTGTGGCATATATTTTGGAGGAGACCTATCTGGTGGCCTCCTTTAGACATGTAGTGTGTAAAATGAATTATGAGCATGGATTATGGATCTAAAAGTGTATGTGATGGATTTTATTTGATGTTTACTTATTCTAGGTACTGTTTGTATCTTAGAAAGGTGTTATATGAATATTTGTATATTGGAAAGCCTTAATTGGCCAACCTAATCAATTGTTTGTATATTGGGAAAGCTTAATTGGCCGACCTAAAGAATTATTGTAAGAGGGTATATATGTGAAATATTTTCTTTTCAAAAGATGTGGTAGAGATTGAAAAGGAAGAGAATTGTGGAAGGTGCAAGGTGTGTTGACTGCTAGATGTAGAGCAGAGTTGATCATTATACTTCATTGGAACCTCCCAAGAAAAGATAGTTGCTATCAGACAGTTCACTAGATTGTATGTTTGTTATATACACTTGTTCGGATTATGAATTCTTGAGGCTGGTTTTAATCTTCTTTGGGTAGTATGTATGGGAAGTGAGCCTGCTAATTTTCTTTGACTCCTAACAGGGTCTGTCTCCTAACAAGGATTGTGTACTTTAATGTTGTAATAAGCTCCTAACAGGGATAAATATTTTACCAGGTATACTATACTCTCAGTACATTATTTGTGGGTGCTAATTCCCACCGAGGTTTTACCTTTAACAGGGTTTCCTCGACAAAAAGTATTGTGTTATAGTGTTGGAATTTACTATGTTATCATTTCCATTACAGTTTTGGTTTATAATATTTAATATTTAATAATCTATATTACAAGTGATTAACCCCCTCCCCTCTCAGTTGTCTTGTTGACTGTTGTTCCTAAAAATTGGTATCAGAGCTACTGGTCCTTAGAGACAAATCTTAACATCTTGAGGTGATCCTAAAGATGACTTAATATAGGAAGGATAGTTTGAAATTTGATCCTGAAAACTTTGACAGTTGGAAGAACAAGATGAGAACACATTTTCTATGTTTGGGAATTGACTACTCAATGATCACAAAGAAGAATGAGAAGATAGAAACTGAAGATGACTTGGAGAAGGCTACTGAAGATGAAAATAATTTATTTTCATCTAATATGATTGCAAGGGAATCACTGATCAATGCACTTTCTAAAGGCGAATTGATAGAAGAAAAAGACTTGGATTCTGCACATGAAATATGGACAAGATTAGAAGCATTGTATATTGGAGATAAGTTTACTAAATAGGCAAAGCTACAGAATTGGAAGACAAAGATGGAATCAATGAAGATGAGAGAAGATGAGAATATTAGGGCATATGGATAGAGAATTAATGAAGTAGTTACTGGCATTAGAAAATATGGAGGTACTTACAGTGAGGAAGAAGTGATTGCAAAGATACTCAGATCTTTGACACCTTCTTATAGAACCAAAGTACAATCTATAGATGAGATTATACCTTTGACACCAAACTTCACTAGAGATATGTTGATTAGAAAGCTAACTACTTTTGAGGCCGCAAAATTGGGAGATTCTTTACCTAAGATTGAGTTAGCATTCAAGGCGACTATGCATAAGAATAAAAATACCTTATCTAGAAATGTGAGCACCAACAGTAGTGATTTGAGAGAAGAGTTTGGAGACTATTGAAGAATGGGAACAGATACAGGACGAAGAAATAAATCTAGATAAAGTAGTGGCACTAATTGCTAGAAGAGAAAAGAGAGGTAACAGAAAATTTGAAGGCAAATTACCTTGGAAATTTATTTCATGTAACAAGATTGGTCATTTTGCATCTAGATGTCCTACAAGAGTTCCGAAGCACAAACCTAAGTTTTTTAAGTCTAAGTATTCAATAGATAAGGAATTTTATTATTCTATTGAAGGTGTATCTAATGATGATGATGATGATGACTATGATGAATTGGATTTATTACCATTAAGGATGATGAACCTATGCATGAGGAAAAATTCTTAGTATCATGTGTTGAAAAGAAATCTAAATGGGTTATAGATAGTGGTTGTTCACATCATATGACTGGAGATAAAAATAAGTTTGTGAGTTTGAAAAGACATGATGGTGGTGTTTTCAGATTTGGTGATAATGCTCCTAAGCTTATCATTGGAATAGGATCTATTTCTGTAGATGGGAACACTAATACTGACAATGTATTACTTGTTGATGGAATTTAGCATAATTTTTTGAGTGTTGGACAATTAGTGGACAAGGGTTATCAATTGAAATTCATTGATGGGAAATGCTCCATCAGAACTAAATCAGGAGAATTTATCACATCTGGTACTAAATCTAGAGGTAATGTATTTGAATTAAGCACATCTAAAGCTTCTTGTTTTATTGCAAATATTGATGATAGTTGGTAATGGAACAGAATATTTTGTCATGTTAAATTTGATAACATTGTGAAGGCGAGTATGAAAAAATAAGTAAGAGATCTACCTAATATTGTGAAACCATCTAACACTATGTGTAGAGAGTGTGTCATGGGGAAGAAAACTAGAAGCACTTTTAAAAGCGAAGCTTATTCAGCAAAAGGGAAGTTGGATCTAGTGCATACAGATCTGTGTGGTCCTACAAGAACTAGATCATACTATGGTGAAAGGTACTTTATATTTTTTGTTGATGATTTTTCTAGGATGATGTGGGTTACATATTTGAGAGAGAAATCTGAAGCATTTGAAAAGTTCAAGTTATTTAAAGAAAAAGTTGAGAATGAATCTATCTTGAAGATAAAGTGTTTGAGATCAGACAGAGGTGGTAGGTTTACATCAGATTTATTTAATTCATACTATGAAGAGCATAGAATATTCAGATAGAAATCTGCACCTAGGACACCACAACAGAATGAGATTGCAGAGCGAAGAAACATAACTATATTAGATGCTACAAAGACTAGGCTACTGGAAGGTAATGTATCATAGGTTTAGTGGAGAGAAGTTGTTGGTACTATTGTGTACACTCTAAATAGAATTAAAATCAGAGAAGGTACATGTAAAATTCCTTATGAATTATGGTTTGATCATACACCTACTGTGAAATATTTCAGAATATTTGGTAGTCAATGTTATATCAAGAGAGACAATGAAATAGGCATGTTTGATGCTAGAAGTGATGAAGGAATTTTACTTGGTTTTTCTAATAAGAGTAAAGAATATAAATGTTACAATATGAGATTAAGGAATTTGATTGAAAGCACCAATGTGAGGATAGATGAAAATTTTTAGACTCGGGAAAGAATATATGACTGCAATCAGATTACATAAATGAAAGAGGTTACTGCTGAACCTGAAGAACCTTTGATGGGTGACAATGAGACTAGAGATGAATTGATTGAGGTTACTAAGACTCCTAAGACACAAGAAAACCCATGTTATTTATTTTAAGTTAGACAAGAAACCCCATAAAATAAACAAGAAGAAGTCAAATCATAATCTCAGTCTCTCTCATCATGATGATTTGATATTTGATGAAGATATGGGGCCTGAGGGTGATACTGAGAGGGAGAATGAGGAAGATGGAAAACAAGGTTAGAAGGAGATTTGTTGGATGATATCATTTTTGGTACTGAATATACTGTTGATATTCATGCTTTTTCACTGATGTCAACATATGTTTTTGTGGAGAAGACAAACTAGTTACTTGACTGGCAGAAGTGTTCGAACACTGTATGGATGATTTAGAATGATCAAAGTTGGATATATGAAGAAGGATGTTTTTTGACCTTATTCATAAGGTCTCTTGGATTTATGTTTCATATTGTAGATGTTACAGTTGATTTGGTGAAGACTGGTTTTTGGACTGTAACTATGATGTTGGACAGAACAAGTCTCTGTGTTTTGGGTATATCTTTCTAGCAAAGATATTTCAAATGAAGCAAGCTTAGTGGTGGATATCCAACATATGTTGGAATGATGGGTTGAGTTTTATTATTGTATGATTAGTTTTGATGTCATATGTGGTATATGTTCTAGAGGAGACCTATCTGGTGGCCAGCTTCAGACATGTAGCGTGTAAAATGAATTGTGAGCGTGGATTGTGGATCTAGAAGTATATGTGATGGATTTTATTTTATTTTTACTTTTTCTAGGTATCATGTGTATCTTAGCAAGGTTTTATTTAATTATTTCTATATTGGAAATCCTTAATTGGCTGACCTAATCAATTGGTTGTATATTGGGAAAGCTTAATTGGCCGACCTAAAGAATTATATTAAGAGGGTATATATGTGAGATCTTTTCTTTTGGAAAGATGTGGTAGACATTGAAAAGGCAAAGAATTGTGGAAGCTACAAGGCTTGTTGAATGTTGGATGTAGAGCAGAGTTGATCATTATACTTCATTAGAACTGACCAAGAAAAGATAGTTTCTATCAGACAGTTCACTAGATTGTATATTTGTTATATATACTTGTTCAGATTGTGAATCCTTGAGGGTGGTTTTAACATTCTTTGGGCAGTATGCCTGGGTAGTGAGCTTACTACTTTTCTTTGACTCTTAACAAGGTCTGTTTTCTAATAGGGAATGTGTACTGTAATTTTGTAATAGGCTCCTAACAGGGCTAAATATTTTAACAGGGATACTATACTCTCAGTACATTATTTGTGGGTGCTAATTCCCACCGAGGTTTTACCTTTAACAAGGTTTCCTTGACAATAAGTATTGTGTTATGGTGTTATCATTTGCACTTTAGTTTTGGTTTATAATATTTAAAGTTTAATAATCTATATTACAACTCATTCACCCCCCCCCCCGCTCTCTATTTTCTTGTGGAGTGTTATTCCTAACAAGCTTATGACAAAGGAGTTTTGGATATGTAGAGATATGAAGGTGGATTCTGAAAGGAATGAGACTATTATTCCTGAAACAATCTCAACATCTATTGGAAAGTAGTAGATCAGAAGATTTGTTAAAACTATGGAGAGGATGATTGATGAGAATAACCAAATGAAGCAAGATAGTTAGAGCTTAGGAAAAAGAATTCAAATCTTGGAAACTGTGACTCTGGGTAAATCTCTTCCTGATTGCATTCAAGAGATGAACACAACCATTGGGAAGGAAAAGGGTATTATTGATGCTTACAGTTCTAAATTCACTTCTATTGGAATTAGGATTACTATACTTGAAAATTTTGGGGCTACTAATAATATGGATAAATTCACTGCTATGGAAACAAGGATTTTTAAAATGGAAGACTGCTTGACGAAGCTTTGTGAGAAAACATATAAGATTATGAAGAACTTGATAGACCATGTTAAGATTCTTGTTGGGAAGCTTGAGTAGGAAATAAATGTTGTGGATAGGGAGACTGATAAGGACAAGCTGAAGGTTTCCTCAGGCAGAGGACAAAGGACCAAATCCAACATGAATAAGAAAAGGATTGAAGATAAACACCTGGATGACCTCAAGAAGACTACTATCAACATGGACATAGTGATCTCTAAGGAATCAGATCTCGTAAATAATTTTTAGGCTCTATCCTTCTCTCTATTTTTTTGGCCTTCTCTCTAGTTGTTTGTTGTCCTTTTGATGGTTTTTAGTGCAAGATGGCTTTTTCTTGGCCGCCAGCTATCCTTGTCTAGTTTTTTTTTTTCCTTTTGTCTCTATGGGGTGTTAATGCTTCATCATTTTTAATTTATTTTTAAAACATTTTGGGTCCTTTCAAAACCTATTTTTCACCTAATCAAAACATTTATGCCCTTGGGAAGAAGATATACCAAGTAAAAATATAGGAATTCTTCCCATTTTGGACAAGAATTAGAAAGTGGAATCCTCATGTAGGATGTTGATGATGTCTCTAATATTTTCTTATGTGTTGTCAAGACCTTGGAAGATGATGCAACAAAAAAATAAAATACATACACAATCATAAGAGAATGTGACAAGAAATGAACCATTGGAAATAGATTTTGAACAATATCGAAAGATGAAGATGAAATGACAACTATTGTGCCACAACTATTATCAAATAGGAAAGATATACCCTCAAATGTGTACTCCAAATCTCAAATGTGGGACTTCATAAATAATGAACCAATATCTAGCATATAGGGATCTAAATTAGTAATAAAAAAATACCTCATATAATGAAGCACTAACAATGTGTGCTTTAGCCAAATTTGAAAGATAATTATGCTCGCATTGATTAGGAATGATGGAAGTATCAAGTGACTTTGGATAATAAGTAAATGTAATTAAAGGTGTATCAATTATCTCTAAAAAAGAATCAAGAGTATCTGATCCAACTATAACCTGATCTAAAGTCTCAAACACCCCCCAAGAAGGGTAAGTGCACAAAGCTGGGGGACCAAAAATGGGGTACAAGATGCTACTTTTTATGAAATTAGAAAAATATAATATTCGATGAAAAATTTATGATAGTTAGACTCAAAATTTCAACATGAGAAAAAAACAAGAGTTGTAGCACTTCAAATCTAGTTTCTAAAATACTAATTTATTTTGAAAATAGAATAGATTAAGGCCCTAAAAAATTGGGAGCACAAAAAGTGGTCCTATTTTTTGTGAAAAAAAAAAACATAGTGTCTGGTGTGCTCCCCCTAAAATGCTAACTTTTTATTTATTTTTTTAATCACTTTAGTGAGAAGTTAGCTAAAACCCCACAGTTTATCATGGATTTTTTGGCTAATTATTTTAGAGATGTTTGATTAATTAAGAATTTACAAAGTGGAAACGTCCTGAAAATGTGAAATTTGTGCATGCTCCCAATAGAAATCACAAAAAACTAATCAAAAATACAAACTCATTTTTTTAGAGTGTGTAGAATGGAGTCTAGTTTTTGAAAAAGTAACTTGTTTCAAAGTTCGATGAATTGTCTAAAATTTAAGCCCAAAATACTACATGTTGCTTTTTTTTACAAATATCAGACATACTTACAAAAGAAAATAGAGATGAAAAGATTAAAACAATCAAAATTCAAAATAGATTATATGGTTAAATATCTAACACAAAGATCTAGAACATCACGTCGTCTGATACTTTCATTGTTCAACCACATGTAAACCTGATGGGGAGCAGACACAAAAAATTGGGATTTTTTTGTATGTTTGTTGGAAAACACATCTTAGACCTATTTGAAACCTCCAAGACTTTGGTTTGTATTCCCATAGAAAATATAAGCCTTAGGATTAGTGGATTCCATTGCAGTTCAAATGGCGTATGTCCTATTTATGTGAAAATATTGTGCAATGTTGTATTTTGTGTAATGTTTTACTTTCAATTTTTTTCATAGGGCATATGCCAAATATAAGAATAATAGAGAGAGAGAGAGAGACCCTTAGGACTATTTAGGAACCCTCTCTCTACATCTTAGGGGTCCTAAGAATTTTTAAGCGGTCCTAGGAAACATTAATGTATCCTAGGACCCCTTAGAACCCCTTATCATAGATTAGTGTATGGTAAGGGGTCTAAAGGGATCCTATGACACATTAATGTGTCTTAGGACCCCTTATGATTCTTTAGAGACCCCTCTCCACACATCTTAGGGGTCTTAAGGATTTTTAAGTGGTTAATGTGTCATTGAACTTGTTAAGACCCCTTATGACCCCTTTGGAACCCCTTTACCATACACTAATGAATGGTAAGGGTTCCTAAGGGGTTGTAAGGGGCCTCATGCCACATTAATGTGTTCCATGACTCCTTATGACCCCTTAGGACCCTTTAAGACCCCTAACATCTATGGTAAGGGGTCTTAAGGGGTACTAAGGCATCATAAGGTTCCTAGGACACATTAATGTGTCCTAGGACCCCTTTTGACCCCTTAGTACCCTTTAGGACCTCTCTCTCTAAATATTAGCAGATGTAAGGGTTGTAAAGTGGTCATAGACACATTATTGTGTCATAGGACACTTTAAGATCCCTTACGACCCATATGACCCCTTACCATACACTAATGTATAATTAGGGTCCTTAGGGTCATAAGGGGTCTTAAGGGCACCCCATATGACCCCTCATGATTCTTTAGAACCCCTAAAATGTATGGTAATGGATCCTAAGGGGTACTAAGGTGTCATAAGGGGTCTTAGGACACATTAATGTGTCATAGGACCCCTTTTGACCCCTTAGTACCCTTTAGAAACCCTCTCTCTACATCTTAGGTGTGGTAAGGGTTGTTAATTATTGTGTCCTAGGACCCCTTTAGACCCCTTAGGACTGCTTACCATACACTAATGTATGGTAAGCTTTCCTAAGGGGTTGTAAGGGGTCTTAAGGGTCCTAGAACACATTAATATATCCTAGAACCCCTTATGACCCCTTGGGAAACCTAAGATGTATGATCATGGGTCCTAAGGGGTGGTAAGGAGTTCTAGGACACATTAATGTGTCATAGGACCCCTTATGACCCCTTAGTACCCTATACGACTCCTCTCTCTACATCTTAGGGATCGTAAGGGTTGTTAAGGGGTGCTAGGACACATTAATGTGTCCTAGCACCACTGAACACCCCTTAAGACCTCTTAGGACCCCTTACCATACAATAATGTATTGTAATGGGTCCTAAGGGGTTGGAAGGGCTCTTAAGGGGTCCTAAGACACATTAATGTGAACTAGAACCTCTTATGATCCCTTCAAATGCTTTAGGAACCCTATGATGTATGGTAAGCAGTCATAAGGGGTCCTAAGACACATTAATACCCTTTAAGACCCCTCTCTCAACATATTAGGGGTCATAAGGGTTGTCAAGGGATCCTATGACACATTAATGTATCATAGGATCCCTTAGACCACTTACAACCCCTTACCATACAATGATG
The DNA here is from genome assembly GCA_018584345.1 of Thuja plicata. Lineage (NCBI taxonomy): Eukaryota > Viridiplantae > Streptophyta > Pinopsida > Cupressales > Cupressaceae > Thuja > Thuja plicata. Next base: position 1,136,037 of record MU224010.1, read on the forward strand.
AATGGTTAGAGGTCCTAATGGGTCATAAGTGATCTTAAGGGATCCTAGGACTCCTTAGGACCCTTTAGGACCTCTAAGATGTATGGAAAGGGGTCTTAAAGGGTTATAAGGGGTTTGAGGATACATTAATGTGTCCTAGGACCCCTTATGACCCTCTAGTACCTTTTAGGACCCATCTCTCTAAATATTAAGGTAATAAGGGTTTTTAAGGTGTACTAGGACACATTAAACATGGATTCTTGATATTGATCATGCTCGAGATTAGTATCTTCACTAATTGATTCATTAGGATTTTCCACTTCAATTATGCCATCATCTATGACTACCCCTTCAGACCTCTTACAACCCCTTACCATACATTAATAAGGGTTCTTAAGGTATCCTAGGACACATTAATGTGTTCTAGGATACATAATGTCCTAGAACCCCTTACGACCCCTTACAACCCTTTAAGACCCATACAATATATGGTAAGGAGTCCTAAGGTATCCTAATGGGTTATGAGGGGTCTCAGGACACATTGATATTTACTAGGACCGCTTATGACCCTTTAGGACCTCTCTCTCTACATCTTAGGGGTCGTAAGGGTTGTTAAGGGATCCTAGAACATATTACATTTTCATAGGACCCCTTACCATACACTAATATATGGTAAGGGGTCCTAAGGGGTCTTAAGGGGTCCCAGGACACATTAATGTTTCCTAGGACCCCTTGTTTCCCCTTAAGAATCTTTATCACCCCTAAGATGTATGGTAAAGGGTCCTAAGGGGTCATAAGGGGCCCTAGGGAACATTAATATGTCCTAGGGTCCCTTATCAGCCCTTAGTACCCTTTTGGACTCCTTGCTCTGCATATTAGGTGTTGTAAGGGTTGTTAATGAGTCTTAGGACCTCTTAATATTTCTTAGGACCCCTTTCCATACACTAATATATGGTAAGGGATCTTAAGTAAGGGGTCTTAGGACACATTATCATGTCCTAGAACCCCTTATGACCCTTTATGACCCGTTAGATGTATGGTAAGGAGTTTTAAGGTGTCTTAACCCTTATCTCTACATCTTAGGGGTTTTAAGAGTTGTTAATGGGTCTTAGGACACATTAATGTGTCCAAGGACCCGTCAGGACCCCTTACCATAGAATAATGAATGTTAAAGGGTTCTAAGGGGTCCTATGACAAATAAATGTTTCCTAGGACCCAATATGACCCCTTAGGACCCTTTATCACCCTAAAGTTGTAATGTAAGTGGTCGTAAGGGGTTATATGACAAATTAATGTGTCCTACGACCCCTTATGACCCCTCTCTCTACATATTAGGGGTTTTAAGGGTTTTTAAAGAACTCCTTAAGACCCCTTTTGATCCATTAGTACCCCTTACCATACACTAATGTATTTCTTCCTTATTATCTATGTTTTAATATGGAACAGTTGCAGGTTGTGGTCGCAAAGCTTCCATTAAATTTTGTGATGCCCTTGCACTTCAAGTACAATGAAATCAGTGTTTCCTTCTGACTGAGTATAAAAAAATTAGTGTGTTGTGTCTTTTTAGGGATTTATGCATTGTCAAAGGGTTGATTCATGAGTTTGGAGGCATGTGCCATATGTTCCTTGCTTTGGGTTGGTTGTGGGTGGTGTAGGAGAACCAAGTTTCCCCTGAGGTAACCATGGACCATTTTGGATGTTTTGTTGAAATATTATAATAAGGACATTAAAATACCATTTGATTGTTTTTTACTATTTAATAAGGTCCTATGGACCCATTACAATCTATTAGGTTCAATTTGCAAGGCACTTTGTGCTATTAAGGTCATGTAGGCCTATAAGGCCATCAAGGGTCAAAATGAGTTAACTTGTAATAAAATTATGTAATAAGGTTTTATTTGATGGTCTAATTTCATAATAGGTAGTGTAGAGTCATAAGTGAAAAAATTTCATAAAAGATGTCACAATGTTGCAAAGTTGCAAAAGTTGCATTAGCAACTTTACAAATTTTAATTGCATTTCCAAAAACTAATGGTCCCATTGATAGAATATTGTTGTGGATTATTTATAACTATGGATAAGGTTTTTAAAATACCTATTAAACCACTAGGAAGGGTGGTTGATTGAATTTTTGAAATTTTCTAAAAACAAAAATGTTGACAGTTCATAAATTTGTTTTATTCCTGATTTGTAGAGCCTCATACTTTCTCATATGACTGATTGATGGTCCAATATTTTTATGGGTGGAAATTTATTTGAATATAATTTCCAATGGTTCATGTTTAGGTTTATTTCATGATGATTTGAGAAAGTTATGCTCATTTTTGTAACATGCAGTCTAAACCCTTGCAAGGGTATCCATTGAGCGCACTAAATTCCTTAACTTGGAATCTACCTGTAGAAATAATCCACAAATTGGTGTGTTGGTCCTTTGTGATGTATAATTAAATATCCCAAAAGGTAAAATCAAAATGAGAAATTATTGAGTGAGTTTAGTGATGCTGTTGGAAATGAGATAAGTAACTGAGAGGGGAGGGGTGAATCTGTTACTCCAAAACAAATCCTTTATCCCTTAGATCTCTTAAATACTTTAACATTTTTACTCACTTAATTAAGATATTCTTCTGTAACTTGGGTGTCAAATTAATCTTTATAATATCCAATGCAATTATACTTTAGAGATTTAAGTGTAGAAACATAAATCATGAAACAAATAACATATACACAAGTGACACCGGCCAAGATTTAACGTGGAAACCCACTATTGGAAAAACCACCAAAGTAACTAGTTATTATTTTCACTCTTCTAAAGTGATCCCTGTTAGGAGCCAACCAAGTTAAAGATTAGAATAACACACTATTAGGTGTGACCTTGTTAAAGGATTTAATCACCCTGTGAGGAGTGTCCTTGTTAGAGGTCTTCAACACTTCAACATAGAAATTCTACCTTGTGAGAGGATTTACAAAAAGACTGTTAAGTCTACTTTGTTAAGATATTTTAGATAACTGCTACAATTGTTAGAAAGTAACAATGAATTGACCTGTATGTGTAAGAAACTATCTTTGCTGATTCAGATCCATGTTTTGATTACAACTGGATCCTTATTGATTAGATGTCCTATTGCAGCTCCAAGTGATCAATACTCAATCAGAATCCTCTCTGATTTCACCTTCACTCTTCATATCACAAAATTCCACACTTATAATTTCTCTTCTTGCAATCACTTTTTTTTCCATCTATTCAATCTAAATTTGATCTTTCATTTATATGGTAAGCCCTGTCAAGTCGGCTTGAATATACTTTTAATCATAATTCAGTCGGCCTCATATAACCAATTAATTATAGAATATAAATCATTGTTAGTCGGCTACGACTGAATGCCTAACCAAGACAAATTCCTGAGTGACTTGATCAACACTGAACTTCCTTCCATGCCCAAATGAACTCGGTCAACACTAACTAAATCATTCTTCTCACCGACTATGCTTGGTCTGAATGTAGACATTTGTGTAACATCACTACATAAGTGTAAATACATGTGTAACATCAATGACAATACACAATTAAATAATTTTCTTCAACAATCTCCCTCTTCGGCATTGATGGCAACACAACATGTCATAATACAAATAATTGTAGAGAAATAGAAAATATTATTAATTTCTTTAGCTTCATTTTGTGTCTCATCCAAAAACTCCCTCTAACATCAAAATCTCCCTCTTACTGTATTATTTTGTATTATAGAAAACTCTCCCTCTTTTATCTTATTATTATGAATTATATAAAACTCTCCCTCTTTGACAATAGATGCCAAAGACACCATCTCCACAAATATCAATAGTCAGTACTATTTCACTTTGTAATTGTAATGTACCTGAATGTACAGATTCATCTATAATGTGCTCTGAGGTACCTGCATCAACTGATAGATCTTCACTGTCGCTTGGGTTGATGCATCACTAAACTATATTTTAGTGAGCTTCAGTTAGGGGAAGCTCCCCTAACTTTCCTCTAAGATACAAGAATATATCCTTAGGTAAAGGTTTGGTGAATATGTCTGCAACTTGTTCTTTGGTATTCACATATTCCAACCTTACTTCTTTATTCTATACCAATTCCCTCAAAAAATGATACTTTATTGCTATATGCTTGGTT